>JAJJWX010000797.1:207045-231228 GCA_023529315.1 Papaver bracteatum | reverse complement strand
TCACTACACCATTTTAAGGATATAGCAACAAACAATAGATGTTGCTAAACGGGGTCGCAACGGGACTTCGCTGTTGCTAAACACGGTGTCGCAATTTTTAGCAACGGCATAAGCTTCGTTGCGAATCTTGGTCAGCAACGGACATTCGCAACAGCTGCTGTTCTGCTGAATTTTTTTTATTATCAACAACAGGATATTGTTGCTAATATGTTGCTAATTACAGGAATACCATATCCCAGAACTAGATACTGTTGGTTCTGGTTCTACTGTATTGGTTCTGGTTCTAATTTAGCAACAGAGCCTTGATGTTGCTAATCTTTTGCAACCTCAAAAAAAAGGTCAAGTCCCATTCTATTGACCTAGTCAAAATTCATTACCCCAAATTCCCCCTACAATTACCCAGTTCCCCATATTCAACATCCAAACATATATACAAACTACAATGGAAAAACAAAACAGATACAAATGTAGTTGAGAATCACCACTAATTTTATTATAAAATATAGGATTCTTCAAATGATACAAATGTACACAAGTAACTTATGTATGTTGTGACTGACATAAAATATTTGATCTATGTTGATGTTTCTAAATGGATGGGTAACCTAGCATTTGTCAACTGATAGAGGCATTGAAAAACAGGGAAAGAAAGACTAAATATCACCAGAAGTATCACCAGACTCCGCTTGCTTAACCAATTTCCTCAACAAAGATTTCAACTGCTGCTAAAATATCAGCAGAGTACTGCTTTTTAACTTGAGCCCAAGTCCCATTCTATTGACCTTTCGCAAGGCGCATTTCAATTTTAGTCGACATAATTCATATCTGTACATCTCAGGCTTAATCTGCATGCCCAGAAATGAAATCAAAATTCAAATGTTTTGGAAATCCAAGATGACAATAAAAAACAAAAAAGTATGTAGTACACCAGAAAACTGATAAACTATATCACATAAGCTTGGTGACAGACAAGATACCGAATTAAAGTCATGTAATTATTAAACCTTCTAAAGTTGCAGAAGTAGAAAGGAATTAGTAAATAGTAGTCCTGCAATGAGGTATATAATTGCAGAAAACATGAATTAGTAAGCTATCATTTGTCAAACGACGACAATGAACACACTTAAATTTTGGTAATGGAAGAAGCAAATGATTATAGTGTCTCATGAGCTGACTACTATATAACTAGAGGTAGTGGTATCACTAAATTCTAATGAGTGTTGAAATTAGATCCATTCCTCCAAGTCCACTGACCTTAGCATCTCTGATAAGAAAACATTCATAGATCCATTTGTGATTTATGTTCTCACCAAAGGCAGCTTGCAGTCTCCAGACCTGAGATGAGTAAAGAAAATTTAAATGAGCAAACACTGGAACCAACAACAACTATTCTACAAAATTAAGAGACTGTAACAGCAGTTGAAGAGGTTATAGATCAGAATAAACGACATAGTGCAGATGCACCAATATCAAATTTGTAAAGTAAAATCGATGGAGACCAAAAATGGAGACCAAAATTTCCAAATCCATCGTTAGCATACATATACTTGGCACAATGAGAGATTTGCGGCAATGCCAGTAAGAGCAATCAGTCTAGTAAAATTTTCCTTTAGTCAAAAAATAAAGAAGAAAAAGAATGTACTTGGTAAGCTTTACTCAAGCAAGTGGCAGTTGACAGATGAATATGCACAAGCTAGATACTAGAGGTAGTAAGGGCCACACAACAACATGCACCATAAGTAAGATTACAAATGAAACTTACTTAAATGGTCTTGTTAAAACTCTTTGACCAATAGTATTGGAAGGTACGAAACTTGAATTCTGGTTGAACATAAACCATGCCAATGAAGAAACACTGAATTCCATGTCAAACAAAGACGATTATAAGTTAATCAAATCAAAGTACATAATCAAATGAAACATGTGACCTTCAACACCTACTGCATGACTTAATGAAAATACAAGTTCAATTCTCGTACTTTACAGTGAGGAAGGTGACAGGTTTCTGTTTAAAGGGAATTTTAAGCTTTTTGCAAGACATATGAGTTACAATATTACATGTCAAGCACCAACACATCGTGAATCGCTCTGTCGAGCTTGACCACGAAACTAAACACAACTACAAATAGTTTTATGTAAATTGAATCATACAACACATGAGCAATTAGGTGTATGTAGTAGTACCTCTTCAAACACATCGATTGTGAACAACAAGTTTACCTACAAAAAAAAATACAGTATGCTTACATGGATAATTAGGTGTACGTAGACTTTTAAGTGATTGGCACATTAAATGGATAATTTCCTTTTCTTATTTCTTCTGTTTTGAACTATTTCTCCCAGTACCTGCAAAACACAACCAAATTCATTATATATAAACAGAGATGTTCAACTGTATAGAAGAAAACCATTGCCTAGAAACTAAACATAAACTTGACTCACAAACTGAAATCAAAACAAAACCCATGAAAAGGAAACATTATCTCTAAAAGAAATAAATTAAGTTCAGATTACCACCTCAATTGGTATTAACACTAAAATTTCACTGTACTAGCACCTACATGGGTGGAGCTTAAAGTAGGCAATGAATCCGAGTGGGTGCATAAATTTCTTGTTTACCTGCAACATGTCACAGGACATCAAGCTTTTAGCTATCTGCAGATCACGCGGCTTCAGTGGAACATAAGATTCTTCCGGGTATGAGTCTGTAGATCATTCCCTCGGACTCCCAGCCATTTAACATTGCAAGCTGAAAAACCAGAATGCCTATATCCGTACGTAATAATGCAATATGGATCGAAGGGAAACGAGAACTGCAAACTGGATGAGAATACCATATTTGTATGCCTCCAAACCCATTCCTATACTTCCAAACTTGAAGGTGCCGAGTATAGCTAGCCATGCAGGATTCCTATATGTAAAAATGCTATAAGCTATCAGCGCTAGAATGGGTACTAAAGTACAGTAAATTCCTAGATAAAACATGAAAATTAAGAAAGGTTTCATGTACTCGCACTGACCAACCAAAGGCAAAGATTGGAAAGTGTGGGAAAGCTCGGCTGAGTCGATGCAGAAGAAACCTATATTTGCATCACAGAAACAAGGGTCGATCATTATCTCAAAACTAAAAAATCCAGCTCAAAATCAAACCATGTCTTGACTACCTTGTTGCAATGTCTATATACCCTTTGGCAGTAATAAGTATGCTTGGAATCTGATTGAAAATTCGATCCTCGGCAAGCCTCTGAAAGATAGCATACTGCATACAAAAAACAGTGAGTACAGCGAAATGGCTCATAAATCACCAAGATTCTAGTGCTCATGAATACCTTTTCGACAACAATAATGTATCTCGCATCGATCGAATACTCATCTTCTAACAAACTCAAATCCCCAAAAGAATCGTGATACCCATAAGACCCACACATTGAACAATCCACTACTTCTTTGTTCCTCCTTTTCCAAACAAACAAAAACCAAAATCACTTCACAATTCACATTCTTCCTAACCACAAGGAAATGAAATTGAACCAAAACATACTTGAATCATCAAACATCCCGCAACAAGTCCTCGATTGACGCCATGATTCCAATACTATGCCTACTATATCGAAGCAACAAACAACATCTAATGCACCAAAATCCCCCAAATTACAACCTTAAAATGCAAAAAATCAGATAATTCAAGAAATGTAATGAAATTTGCGTAATGAATTAACCTTGGATAGATCGATTAACCTCTAATTGAGAAGCGAAAAAACTCATGTGAATCACATAACAGTTTATAGAACAGCTCTCTGTGTGTAACCCTCTTCTCCTTCATCAAGATTTTTATAACACATCAACTCCAATTTCTTTTGATTTAGACATACTTAAAAACTTTAAATTGATAATATCCACAACATCAGATTAATAAAAAATTACTAAAAAATGCAAACCAATTCTAATTTTGGCATAACTAATCCATTTTAATACATTAGACAGTAAATTGAAAAAACCCTAATTTCAGACAGTTTGAAATTGGGTGTAATTTTTTTATTTAAATAGATATGAATAGATCTGTATCTTATCATGATCTCTTATTTCCATACTCGGTGAGAACCATTCAAAATCTAAGGGAAAAAAAATCACAGACAACCTAACTGACCTAAAATTGAACCCAAAACATGAAACTAAAGCTTAAAGATGACCTTACAGTAGCAACTGAAGTAATATAGAGTTATAACTCCAGCTAAAACTACTCAGATCGATGACCTAAAATTTCAGATCGATGACCTAAAATCTCAGATCGATGCTTGCGAACAAAAACACACAAAGAACAAAAAACAAACATGATTAAACGTTTTTTACCTGGTTGGATTTCCGTAGAATAAAACTTCTCCAGAGCAGATTGAAAAAGAGAGAAGCAAAGATTTAATGGCGAGTTTTTCTTTTCGCAGGAGAGAAAAGGAGAGAAGAAAAAGATAAGACTGTACGAAAAAGAGATAAGAAAAAATGAAGAGGATAAAGCCCGTAGTCGTGAAGGGTGGAAAAAAGAAGAAGCAGTCTTGACCGAAGTTTGACCAGGGCGTGTTTATAAGTTCTAGCGTTCCCAACCACACACGTGGTTCACACGCTTGAACCCAGCTCAGTTGCGATTCGCAACCTTGCTTGTGAGGTTGCAAAATTAGCAACGTCATTTCTCCGTTGCGAAAATAAATCAGTTGCAATTAGCAACCAAAAAATTCGCAACTGCGATAGTGTCGTTGCAAACCTGGGTTGCGAATCCCTTAAAATGGTGTAGTGGTTTGTTAAACATTCCGCGAGACTTACTGCCGGCGCCAGACTCTTGTTTATACAGTTTTCAGAAGCTGGTATTAAGTTAAGGGTTCTTATTCCCTTCATACAAACATGAAAATTTACGTTGTTTCCTTCCTGCAACCTTGTGTAGCTTTTCGTTATGTTGTTTACCACTTTCTTAGTAGCTTCAAGGACTTTTAAGTTGTCACCCTAAATTTGTACTATCTGAAGATGCAATTGTTGAATCCACTTGATCGTCAGTGAAGCCGCTCTATCCTATAATTCTTCTCGACTGGCTCCTGCTGTATGAAAGCTTTTGGCCCCGGAGTAAGCACATGAATGATCAGAACAGGTTAGAGCAATGGCAGAATTATTATTATCCAAATCCCATACAACAACAACATTAATTTTCATAGACATGATTGGTGGATTTGTCATACATTCACTGCTAGCAATGTTTATCTCTTCCTCCGTATCTAAGGACATCCTACTTCTAACATTATCCTTGACTAATGAAGTAATATTTTACTTAGTTTATGCTACATTTGGCTTAATTTTCCTAAAGACTAGATCACATCTAGTTTTCCAAATGCCCCACATAATTTTTGCCATAGTTTTTGGCCAATTTATTATTCCTTTTTCTTTAATATCATTTCTAGAGAACCAGTTTTTTTTTTTTTTTTTTTTTTGGTCAATCAACAATTTCAATTTATTCAAATCAAAATGTGATTACATGATCGCTTACAAGAATAACAAAAACATCAAAATACAAGATTGTAGGACCAGAATATCGCTACAACAATATTCCTGCGAGATAAACAACACTTCTGCGAGCACCACCGCGAGTTATTCAACAACACTCTGCGGGTGTTACAGAATAATTTAAAGAATGACGTAATAGCTGACGATTGAAGAAACACGAGAAGAGCATGATTGATCTGTGATGGTTACAACGCTTGCGAGATTTGACATTATAACTGTTGTAATAAGATCGCAGATCAAATCCGAAATTAAAGGACAACTTAGCTGTCATCCACTATGCAACTACCCTATATAAAGAGATCCAGTATGTACAGAGAGAGGATGAGGTATTTTTTGAGTGTTGAGAAAGTCTTGAGGAGAGAGAAAATTCAATAGAGTAGTTGTATTCTTGATTTCTTCCATTTCTTGTAAACATTTCTGAGAATCAAATAATAAAGTGTTGTTTTTAATCTTCAAATATGAGTTGATCACTATAAATTCTTATCAAGGGTGTAGTGTAGGATTTCCTGCAACTACACAAGATAATAAGAACCTTAATACAAATGAAGGTATCAATTATAGGTAAATCGCGAAGAGAAAGAGCCATATACAGTAAGGATACCCAATCTTTGTAAATGTAGTAGGGAAGGATGATGGTATAATCCGGAATCGATTCCGACCATTTAATCTGATTTTCTTCTTCTTCAATAAGAGATACTCCTATAATAAAGGAGTTATTTTCCCAAAATCTTGTAAATCCAAACGAACCCGGATTCCCTAAATCCCTTGGATTGAATATGGATTCTAAGCAATACCATATTGGATTGTCGACGTTCTTGAATCAAGAATATCAAGTCACAAACCAACGATCAAGGTTTGAATAAATCTCCCTCAAAGCGAAGAGAAACTCGCCCCAAATGGCGAAGAAAAATCGCTCCAAATAGCGAAGAAACATGCCAAAAGAAATCAAAAACAAAATAAAAATACTTTTATTCGATTAAAACTAAAAAAAAAAAAACCTTGCTCAGATATGGTCCAAAAAGGACCAAATCTGAGCAAGAGACTAAGGGAGGCTAAAGGGTTTTTTTTTTCTTAGAGAGAAGAGGAAAGGAAAAGAGAGATAAAGAGGACTTCATGTATCCCTTAGAGAGAGAAGGGATAATCCACTTGGTTTTAGACTTGGTACAACCCAAAAGCAACATTCTGAGGGTCAACATAAGAGGAGAAAAAGTGAAAACAGTTAAAGTGAAAACACATTCCATAAAGATATGGGTTAGAGTTTCTTCATGTTGACCACACAAAGGGAACACCTTGTTGATGTATAGGGGCAAAACAGGAACTCTAAAGAAATAATTACCTAGTTAGTGAAATGGTCCCGTACGTACATGATCAGCTATAACGTGTAGGCGGTAGAAATGTAAAGTTAAGATTTTGTTTTCTAGTACGTGCACTGTATTTATTTGAACGGAAATCGCTTAAAATGGTAAATTTTCCAGAGACAAAGGTAACAGTAAAAGTAAAGCAACACATATTGAAAGTTGGATGGAATCACCAAAAACTTAATATTGCTTGATTTGGCTAACTTCCGTGGATTTTCATTGAATTTCTGGTATGGAAGGTGGGTTCTCTTTTCTATATATTTGTGCTTCAAAGTTCAAAGAAATCATTAGATAATAGTTCCTATGAAAATACAGAGCTACAAGTTTTTTTGTTGTAAATCCATGAGCACCACTTGAGGTTTTGAATCTGGAAATTTAGTTGCCCCTCTAGTTGATTTGTAAAGCTCGCCATTTCTTGTTCATGTTTCTAATTATATATGACCTTTAAATTTTGAATTTTGTTTGCCAAAGAGACCTCGCAAATATGGGAACATCAATCAATCTATTAATAAATCAAGAGAACTTTGTTGTTTAGTCCAGTAAACCCGACCCGGGTTACTGGCTAGTCCAGCGGGAAAACACATTTACTCGCTAGTCCAAAAAAGTTTTGAAAAGAGTAAAATTACTCTATTAACCCTAATATATAATATTACATATATTAATACATATGTTACATATGTAGTATACTAGTAGTAACTAGTTTACTAATATACTAGTAGTAACTAGTATGTAGTAATAACATATGTAGTATGTAGTATACTAGTAGTAACTAGTATGTAGTATGTAGTAATAACATATGTAGTATGTAGTATACTAGTAGTAACTAGTATGTATTGATACTACTACATTTTTATATGTAGTATGTTATATATTGATACTACATATTGATATGTAGTATGTTATATATTGATATGTAGTATGTTATGTATTGATACTACTACATATTGATATGTAGTATGTTATATATTGATACTATATATTGATATGTAGTATGTTATATATTGATATGTAGTATGTTATGTATTGATAATACATATAAAAAAAAAGTTATGTATTGATACTACATATGTTACTACTAGTATACTAGTATAGTAAAGTAGTTACCTAATTTACTAGTAAAAATAAGATATTTTTGTTACTGCTAGTATAGTACATATTAATATGTAGTATCACCATATTGATATTACTAGTATGTAGTAACATACTACTAGCAACATTTACATGTGTTGATACTAATGGTGTTGGGCATGAAAATGCAGAAATTAGCAAAAATCTAGATTGAGAAGTTTTTCTTCTGTCTTCCAGTAATAGGGGCAAAAATAAACTCTTGTGAAATAAATGATTTCGTACGTCCATGGCGAGTAGACAGTTGAGTCAAGGGTTTTGTACAGCGTTCTGTAAAAGCAGTTTCATTGTTTTGGATAGAAGCTTAAAATGGTAAAAGTCAAGGGACAAAGGTCACAGTAAAAATAAGAAAGCTAGCACAAGTTTTACAGATTAAAATTTTTATTCCTCAAACTTTTACCGGGCCAACTCAAAACTACTTTTTGTTCCAAGGGTTTTTTAAGAGTTATCTTTAGACTGGTTATTTTGATCATCAATGGTGATCCTTCTTCCATTCCCACAGTATTTCAAAGAGTCTCACCTCATCGATTAATTAGTAGTGTGGGTTCACATTTTCTTTTATGTTTTTATTTTTTTGCCTCTGTTAGATTCAAGTATATAACTTCAAAGCTGAAATAAATAACCAGTAGGGATGATGAGATATTGAGATGAGATGAGATGAGATGAGACCTACATGCTACTCACTGCTGTAGGGATGTAATTTTATAAACAATCAATAAGGGGCTTAGTAGTCAATAAGGGGATCTGTGGTGATGGATAATTCAGTAGTATTTACAGCCACCAGGTGATCTTCTAAAAATGCTTTTGGAATGTAAAACAAATCTTATCATCTTTGTATTTAATTCCCCCTATCTGACTCCTAAGCAAGAAACGAAGACAGGATTCATGGGAATTTAATAACAAGCTATGATAAAAGTTATGTTCTTAGCTGTTCAAATCACCAAAGTTGATATTCAAAAACTTGGGGAATATTGATGGATTTAATATGTGACTATAGAAAATATATATATAATATTGCATGTATATACTACTAGTCGTCTACTTTAATGACTACAAAATGAAGTGCCTGTGTCAGGATGAGTTTGCAAGAAGCAAAAACTTCACTATTTATGGACCAAGGTAATTTGGACACCATAACCGAAAATATCTAAAGATATGCAGTAAACTCCATTTTTTCATTTTGTCTAATTCCAGCTAATATCCAACTAATTAACTGAAATCCCTCATGGATGACAACTCAATATTAGATAGTATATGATGCAGTTTTACAAGTGGTAAGTATAGGGTTTGATTCTCGGACTTTTTTAAAGATTTGGTTTTAGACAAAAAGATGGTGATTTTTATAAAACTTATAAAATAATGGAAATGCTAAAAATGATTTTTGTGTTCAATTAAAAGAGTCTAGGATGTCAAGATTCCATCACTACTACACATACTAAATGATTATAACTATTCCCTATAACATTCTCCCAAAATTACTCAAGACGATTTAGGACAAATAATACGTCTCGGAAAATAAATCTTTTCAAACAATTATTTTTCTCAAATAATTAACAATTTTTTTCACTATAAAATGCTATTCTCTAACATAGAATATATAAATCAATTATCAAGCATCATAGGACACATGAAGAAAATTATTACTGATTAATCAAGAATAAGGACCAAGAGAATTATTATAGAAAATAATCAAAACATTATAGCACACATAGTAGGATTTCCTCCCTAATCCTAGATAAAAATTTAGCTACTCATAATTAAAAGTACTAACAAATAAATAAATAAATAAGAAGGAATTTATAATAAAACTAAAAATGGAAGCCTAGAGTGAAAGCCGGGAGCTTTCATCAAGCTTTCGCAATAACAGATGAAAGAAAAATTAAAAAACAGAAGAAGAAATGAAAGAAGAATATGCAGAAGAGGTGTCCTTTGGGAGATGAATTTGATCCCTATTTATAGGGTAAAATACCCGACAATCGTGCATCTGCCTCCCTTTCCTTTTCTTCCTTTAGCTTTCTTTTATACTGCTTTTTATTTTGGTGAGTGCTGGGCGGTGGCTTTTTATTTCTTTTCTTTCGGCTGGTGGTGAGAATATTACTTTCCATTTATTTTCAACAGCCCATCTTTCTTGTATGCTGTGATGGTCACGTTCTCTCCATCGAACTGAGACCCGTCTCGTGCTCGCCTCAAATCATCTTTTTCTTTCTTTCCATCTCGAGCAGCAACCAACGTCGTCGTCCTATGGCAGCACCACACCCGAGCAGCAACCATTCATCACCATGGTCACTGCCAAGACAACATCGAGCTCCATCATTTCGTTTCAGACATCATTGTCATCTTCTCCTTCGAAATGAGCTCGTCACAGCCTCCATTCTCGTTTTACCATTAATGGCAGCAAGCCATACGTCCTTCTCATTGAACTGCCTCAACCTAAAGATAAAATTAAAAACATGAACAAAGAGAAACTATTTGAATCAAAAGAGTTAAGGAAAGATATTACCTTGTTGTATGAGCATGGGTTACCTCCCAAGAAGTGCTAAGTTTAATGTCTTCACCGGACATTACTGATCTCAGAAAATTAGTCGTGATAAATGGGATCCTGTAAATTTGTATTTTCCACATCCGGGTTGGTCAATTCGATGAATGGTTTCAATCGCTGACCGTTGACTTTAAAAGTCTCTCCAGTATCATGATTCCTCACCTCAATAGCACCGTGCGGATACACGGTCTTAACATAGAATGGGCCAGTCCAACGAGATCTAAGCTTACCAGGAAAAAGGTGAAGGCGAGAATTATACAAGAGAACTTTCTATCCTGGTGTAAACGACTTTCGAAGAATCGATTTGTCGTGAAAAACTTTTGTTTTCTCCTTGTAAATTTTCGCATTTTGGTAAGAATCATTACGAATTTCTTCCAACTCATTGAGCTAAAGTCTACGGTTATCACCAGCAACAGGTAGGTCAAAGTTTAGCCATTTAATGGCCCAATAAGCTCGGTGTTCTAATTCTACAGGCAAATGGCAGGCTTTACCGAAGACAAGTCTATACGGAGACATCCCAAGTGGAGTCTTAAAAGCGGTTCGGTAAGCCCATAATGCTTCTATTAAGCGCAAAGACCAATCCTTTCGGGTAGGGTTTACGGTCTTCTCTAAAATTTGCTTGATCTGCCTATTAGACACTTTTACTTGGCCACAAGTCTGTGGGTGGTAAGGTGTAGAAACCTTATGAGTAATGGAGTATTTCTTCATGAGCGTCTCGAAAGACCGGTTACAAAAATGTGATCCTCCATCACTAATGATTGCTCTAGGCATACCAAATCGAGAGAAAATATTTTCTCTAACAAACTTGATCACAACATGGCGATCGTTTGTTTTGGTAGCTATTGCTTCAACCCACTTAGACACATAATCAACAGCTAATAAGATGTAAAAGTTTCCATAGGAATTGACAAACGGGCCCATAAAATCTATGCCCCACACATCAAATATTTCTATTATCATTATAGGATTAAGTGGCATCATATTTCTTCGGGTCAACTTCCCTAACTTCTGACATCTCTCACAACTTTGACAAAATAGGTGGAGTCCTTGAACAGAGTTGGCCAATAAAGACCAGATTGTAGAACCTTAGCAACGTTTTCTTAGAACTAAAGTGACCCCCACAAGCTCCAGAATGACAAAAAGTCGAACACTGGATATGTCGTTGTCAGGAATACAACGACGGATGATCTGATCAGGGCAGTACTTGAATAAGTATGGATCATCCCAGAAAAAGTATTTAACCTCAGACAAAAATTTAGCTCTATCCTATTTAGACCAATGGTCGGGCATTTGACCAGTTACTAAATAATTGACAATGTCAGCAAACCAGGGTAACTCGTAGATGGAAAATAGTTGTTCATCGCGGAACGTGTCATGGATTGGTATCTCATCATCTCTAGTCTTATCAAGGATACGGGATAAATGGTCAGCTACAACATTTTCAGACCCTTTCTTATCACGAATATCTAGAGTAAATTCTTGGAACAGCAATACCCATCTAATCAGCCGTGGTTTAGAGTCCTTCTTTGAAAGGAGATACTTGAGTGCGGCATGATCAGAATAGACAATGAACTTAGACCCTAGGAGATATGATCTAAATTTCTCCAAAGCAAAAACGATGGATAACATTTCTTTCTCAGTGGTTGTGTAGTTCATCTGGGCATCGTTTAGGGTCCTACTAGCATAATAAATCACACTATGTGTTTTATCATGTCGTTGGCCAAGGACAGCACCAACCGCATAATCGGACGCATCACACATGATTTCAAATGGGAGGTTCCAATTGGGTGGTTGGATGATAGGGGCAGAAGTCAACAATAATTTAAGCTTCTCAAAAGCTTGAACACATGCTTCATCAAATACAAAGGCAGTATCTTTAGCAAGTAGGTGCGATAGAGGTAAAGCAATCTTGCTAAAGTCTTTGATGAAACGACGGTAAAATCCAGCATGTCCAAGGAAAGATCTAACATCGGTTTTCTTAGGTTGTCTTAATTTGGAAATTAGGTCAACCTTGGACTTATCAACTTCTATTCCCTTAGAGGACACCACATGTCCTAACACTATTCCAGATTTAACCATAAAATGACACTTTTCCCAATTAAGGACTAAGTTCTTTTCTTTACAACGTTCTAGAACTAGTGTAAGGTGGTGTAAACATTCATCGAAAGAGGATCCAAACACTGAAAAATCGTCCATAAAGACCTCGAGAAATTGCTCAACCATGTCCGAAAAGATACTTAGCATGCAACGTTGGAATGTTGCGGGTGCATTACACAACCCAAAAGTCATACGCCTGTAAGCAAAAGTACCAAATGGACATGTGAAGGTTGTTTTCTCTTGGTCTTCCGGGGCTATAGGGATTTGGTTATAACCAGAATAACCATCTAGGAAACAATAATAGCTGTGGCCCGCTAATCTTTCTAACATCTGGTCAATGAATGGTAAAGGAAAGTGGTCTTTCCTAGTTGCTGAGTTCAGCTTATGGTAATCTATACAAACTCTCCACCCAGTAGTAACACGGGTAGGTATCAATTCATTATTCTCATTCGCAACTACCGTAATCCCAGACTTCTTTGGGACAACCTAAACAGGGATGACCCATTTACTATCAGATATGGGGTATATGATACCCGCATCTAATAACTTGAGCACCTCAGTGCGAACAACTTCCTTCATATTAGGATTCAAACGTCTCTGCATTTCTCTTGAGGTTTTGGCACCTTCTTCTAAGTAGATGTGGTGCATACAATCAGCAGGACTAATTCCTTTCAAATCTGCTATAGTCCACCCTATTGCAGTCTTGTGCTCACGAAGGACACTAACTAGTCTACTTTCCTGGTCGGGCTCTAAGTCAGAGGCAATTATGACAGGAAGAGTATTCTCATTACCAATAAATACATATTTTAGTGTATCTAGTAGTGGCTTTAATTCAAGGGTGGGAGCCTTAACTGATGATGGGAGGGGTTTATCTATGGTCGGTGGAAGAGGTTATGGTTTACGCTGCCATTTTCCATAATCCATTACTGGAGCAGAGTCTAACAACGCATTAACTTCTTCAAAATGACTATCCTCATCATAGTAAGCTCCAAAATGGGCCAAGCACGCCTCTAAAGGATCGCTAACACTATTGGTGGTAAAGGTATTCTCCACTAGAGAGTCAATCATGCATATAGACTCATAGTGTTCAGGATTTGGTGGGGCTTGTAACGCCTTAAAGACGTTCACTGAGATTTTCTGATTCCCAAAGGAAAATTCTACTAGGCCATTTTGACAATGTATGACTGCATTTGCGATGGCTAAAACAGACGACCTAGGATGATTGGGATATTGATATCTTGACTAGAGATGGGTTGAGTGTCTAAAATCACAAAGTCAACAGGATAAATAAAGTTTTCTACCTGAACCAAAACGTCTTCAATAATTCCACGTGGGATTTTGACTGACCTATCGGCTAACCTGTAGTGTTATCTTAGTTGGCTTCATCTCCCCTAGTCCAAGTTGTTCATAAACCGAGAAAGGTAAAAGATTCACACTAGCCCCAAGATCTAATAGAGCATTGTCTATCGTTTGGTTACCTATGACACATGTGACAGTAGGACAACCAGGATATTTAAATTTGACTGGGTACTTTTGTGAGATTATGGAACTAACTTGTTGGGTCAAAAGGCTTTTTTATGGACACTCGCCTCTCTCTTGACAAAGGCACATCTCTTTTAAGAACTTGGCCATAGCGGGTACATGTTTAATTGCATCTAACAAAGGCAGGTTAACCTTAACTTGCTTAAAGATGTCTAGGATTTCAGCATATGTACTAGGCTTTTTATTAGCTAGTCTTTGAGGAAATGGTGCAGGTGGTATGTATACTCTCTCAGGGGTATCTTTCTCACTTGGACTCTTAGCACACTTAGGCCCATTAAGGTCTTTAGACGAAGTTTGGTCAACTTCTGTCTCCTTTTCAGCTGGACTCTTGTCCTTAGGTGGTTCTACCGAGTTCTCCAGAGTTTTACCACTCCTAAGGGTGATAACTGCTTTGACATGTTCATTATGTTTAGAACTACCCGACATATTAACCTGGTTAAATCCTTTCGGATTTGGAGTTGTTTGACTAGGGAATGTCCCACTCTCTCTATCATTTAACCGGTTCGAAAGTTGACTTATTTGAGTCTCTAGGTTGGCAATAGCTCGGTCACTATTTTGTTGGATACGCTGACTCGTCAGGACAAATTCATCGAGCTTCTGACCTAAATGGTTGACATTTTGGGTAGTCTTGGCATGGTTTATCACACTACGGTCAATAAAGAGTTTTAGACTTTCCTCTAGGGATGACACCTTTTTATCAACTGGGCTCGGTTCCTGAACTTGAGATTGGTTCCTAGGAAAATTGGGTGGTGAGCTACTCGATGGGCCACCTTGATGGTTACCTTTAGACCACGAGAAATTCGGGTTATGTCTCCAACCAGGGTTATAGGTATTTGAGTATGGGTCAAACTTGGGTCGAACCTCATATTTAGAGTTCATACCACCATGTAGGACACTAACCTGGTCACGAGTAGTTTCAGTTGGGTAAAACTGGGGACACTGAGATCCAATATGACTTTGATCACCACAATTGGTACATGGATATGTTCTGGGCTCACTATTACAGCTCATAGTTTGGTTGGACCCTTGGTTTATCTCTAAGGCCTCTAGACGCCTAAGGATGTTAGACCCATTATCAACTCTATTGACCCTATGGATGGGGTTCCTAGTTATTTCGGGTTCCCTCATTGAAGCCCATTGACGAGTCTTTTCAGCTAACTCAACCAACTCGTCAAAACATTCATCTGGGTTTTGATGGGTAAATTTTCCACCACTCATTGTTTCTACCTGCATTCTAGTTTTACTATCAAGGCCCTCATATAAAATTTGGGCCATGTGGGCTTTATCAAAGCCGTGATGTGGGCATTGGTATAACAATTCATT
Source organism: Papaver bracteatum (assembly GCA_023529315.1). Classification (NCBI taxonomy): domain Eukaryota; kingdom Viridiplantae; phylum Streptophyta; class Magnoliopsida; order Ranunculales; family Papaveraceae; genus Papaver; species Papaver bracteatum. The sequence continues at coordinate 215,703 of JAJJWX010000797.1, read as the reverse complement.
AAACCTTTCTATATAACCGTGTAGGTGTTCACCTAATTTCTGCTTAAAGGTTTGGATAGACTGTCGAATAGCAGCAGTCTTATGGTGTGGGTAGAATTTCTTAACGAAAACCTCTACAAGTCCATCCCAAGTAGTGATTGTTTTGGAAGGAATGATATGATACCACTCACTGGCTCTTTCTTCTAGGGAAAAGGGAAACAAACGTAACCTAACATCGTCTTTGGTGACATTTGGATAACTCATGGTATCACAAATCATCTCAAAGTCACGGATATGGGTATACGGGTTCTCATTCTCTATTCCATTAAACTTACGTAGCATGCCAAATGTCCCAGGTTTAATATCAAACTTCACGGTAGTGGCCGGTAAGACAACCCCAGGTTCACGTATCACCCTAGACGGGTTTAAACGGTCCCTAAGGGTTTTGGTTGGCACAACTTCACCCTCATCGTTTTCATTAACCATTTCGGTAAAAATAGAATTACCACCTAAATCCGTGTAACGGGTCGGACTTAAATTAAAAAGGTAGTTTTCTACAAGTCGATGTTCTACCCGTTTCCAACGTCGCATACACACACAATAATACTAGTGAAGCAATTGGTATGTAAATTTTTTTTTTTTTAAATTTTTTTTTTTTTTTTTTTGAACAAAGAAAGATAGAAATAGAAATAGAATAACACAAACAAGGAAGGGAAGTTCTATTCAATCACAAAAAAGGCTGACTCCACCCCAGTAAACCTGCTGATTTCTAGCAAACAAAAAGCATGATGGCTCCACTTAGATTGTTTTCTAGACCAACTTCTAATCCTTCGAAAGGGAATTCGTTACAATCTGAGTAAACTCCTCTGGAATCAATCTGAGTTAAAGTATATTGAATAGAGGCGAGAGAAGCTACTAGAGCTTTGATACTCAAGGCCTCACCGTATTACAAGGTGCGCAGTCACGCATTCAATTTACAAACCATCATGAATTTGGAGTATGCCTAAAGAGTAACCAATATTTTTCGAACGACTTTCCTACTAAGCTCGTTACCTTATAGGTCTCGTTCTACTTCAAATTTTAAAGCTTAGGTTCGCGTAGAGTATCGTTTTCCTAAGGCGGGCAAGAAGAGAACGGTGATGAAATCGAACCCTTATCTTGTATGGCCAGTCCTTGCCCTTTACTAGGAAAATAAAACAGCCGTATTCAAGTCCTCAACATATATGCAAACGAAGGAATACAGTAACTCGCTAACAGGAGATTCGCGAGTGTTTCGACAAACTTACCCCCGTATCATACGGGGGATGAACCGTTGTTGTCGACTCGGGCCACGACTCCTATGTCATGCACGAACCCGAGGGGCCGAGGTGATATTGTAATCACCGTCCTTCTCTGCAAACAGTTTGATATTTAATATTACCCTTCCGTAGGTTTTTTTTTTTTTAAAATAATAAAAGAATGTCCAAGTCCAAAGTCCCAAAAAAAAAAAAATGCAAAAGAAATATAAAATTACAAGAATATATAAATCCTAATACAATCAATAAAATAAAATAAACTCTTTTTTTTTTTTTTTTTATGTAAATTTTTTTTTCTTCTTTTGCTCTTTTAGCTTTGCTCTTTACTCCCAAGTCTTTTTACACATTCACCAAAAGCTTTGGCAAATTTTTCCGCTTCGAATTCCAAATTCTCTTTTGGTATGCAATTCCACAATAAATATAGAATATTACCTGCACAATAAAGAGAAATAACAAGAATAATACCAAGTAAAATCAAAGAAAATAAAATAAAACAAAAACTAAACTAAACTAAACTAAAATTTAAAATTTAACTAAAAAGAAAATAAAAATCTAAAACCTAACCTAAAGGCAAGTCCGCGTCGACGGCGCCAAAAACTGATGCAGTTTTACAAGTGGTAAGTATAGGGTTTGATTCTCGAACTTTTTAAAGATTTGGTTTTAGACAAAAAGATGGTGATTTTATAAAACTTATAAAATAATGGAAATGCTAAAAATGATTTTTGTGTTCAATTAAAAGAGTCTAGGATGTCAAGATTCCATCACTACTACACATACTAAATGATTATAACTATTCCCTATAACATTCTCCCAAAATTACTCAAGACGATTTAGGACAAATAATACGTCTCGGAAAATAAATATTTTCAAACAATTATTTTTCTCAAATAATTAACAATTTTTTTCACTATAAAATGTTATTCTCTAACATAGAATATATAAATCAATTATCAAGCATCATAGGACACATGAAGAAAATTATTACCGTTACGAATCAAGAATAAGGACCAAGAGAATTATTATAGAAAATAATCAAAACATTATAGCACACATAGTAGGATTTCTTCCCTAATCCTAGATAAAAATTTAGCTACTCATAATTAAAAGTACTAACAAATAAATAAATAAATAAGAAGGAATTTATAATAAAACTAAAAATGGAAGCCTAGAGTGAAAGCCAGGAGCTTTCACTTTGTTTCTCTGACAGATGAAAGAAAAATTAAAAACAGAAGAAGAAATGAAAGAAGAATATGCAGAAGAGGTGTCCTTTGGGAGATGAATTTGATCCCTATTTATATGGTAAAATACCCGACAATCGTGCATCTGCCTCCCTTTCCTTTTCTTCCTTTAGCTTTCTTTTATACTGCTTTTTATTTTGGTGAGTGTTGGGCGGTGGCTTTTTATTTCTTTTCTTTCGGCTGGTGGTGAGAATATTACTTTCCATTTCTTTTCAACAGCCCATCTTTCTTGTATGCTGTGATGGTCACGTTCTCTCCATCGAACTGAGACCCGTCTCGTGCTCGCCTCAAATCATCTTTTTCTTTCTTTCCATCTCGAGCAGCAACCAACGTCGTCGTCCTATGGCAGCACCACACCCGAGCAGCAACCATTCATCACCATGGTCACTGCCAAGACAACATCGAGCTCCATCATTTCGTTTCAGACATCATTGTCATCTTCTCCTTCGAACTGAGCTCGTCACAGCCTCCATTCTCGTTTTACCATTAATGGCAGCAAGCCATACGTCCTTCTCATTGAACTGCCTCAACCCAAAGCTCGTCATCTCTGCATTTGTCGAACTTGAGTTTCGTTCAACTATTCGGGCAGACAGCTCTTGTCATTGGCAGAAACATTCTCGATCTCCAACACATCAACCTTCCAGTTCATCATCTCGAGCTCCGATCAACAACGGTAGCAACCACTCGGTCCAACTCTTTCGAACCACAGCAGAACGATCATCACTGCAGTCTCGACTATTTGCATCAGCTCAACCACTTAATTATCACGGCCATGCATGCCATGCTCTCTGTTGAAATCGAAATGGAGAAGATGATGGAGCCCTTTCTTATCACGGCCATGGAAGAAGAGCTTCATATCGAGTTGAACATCACCTTCATTGCATGCACGAGCTAACCAACAAGTTCAACTCATCTCTCCATTGAACTAAGCTTACCATCATCAAGATTCACTGCGTCTCCATGTTCATCACGTTCCCTGAATTGCAATAATGCATGAAGAAGATGGTGGTGCCCCGAGTAAACAGGCCGGGTGCCTTCAACGGATTTGAATTAATACCTTCCCCTTTGTATAAAATACCTGACTGCCTTTAACATTACCCTTGAACTGGGATGCCCCTTATCGTGCAGTGGGTTTCCAATAGCACTGCCCTTAATAAGAATTTGTTTAACTGTCAGTCCTGGAGAACTGACAAGCTTAACTTCTCGTTTTGCCCATAACTTCTTCATACGAACTCCGAATGACTCCGTTCTTTCGCCGTTGGCTTCGCCGTCTCGTCCTCTACCCCATGAAAAGTAGAAATCTTATATTTGAACGAGTTACAATTGGTCTTTGGCTCTTCCTCACTCTTAGTTAGCTTCTTTCACTGCACAACTAAGCTCGAATTCACTTCTTTTTGGATTATTCACCTTCTAACACACAAATAAGAGAAAACACGCGTAACACACAATAATCTGCAAGAAAACCATCAAATACTAGTATGGAATTAATACCAAATATATGTGAAATATGCACTTATCAGTATACAAGTATGCTTTACTAATATATCTTCCAGAGATATATTTTACTTACTAAAAAAATAAAACATATAAATTCAAAAACCCTAAAATAAGATTCTCAAATAGTTCGGTTTGGGGGATCTCACCTTGAGTATCAAGGAATATCTTTGAACTATGAAAGAATAAGAATGTATCATGTGTTCAAGTTACTCATTATGTTGACATATTGAATTTTCTTAATAGCAATTCATATTTCGATATTCACAAATCCCTAAAGTATATGTAAAACCGGAAATACAAGAATGCTATTGGGACCGGTCCTGCAAGAGATCCCAATAGGGATCAATCCTGCTATATATCCCGAAGAAAGGGATCAGTCATTCTATAGATCCTCTAATAGGAATTGGTCCTGTTGTAGATCCGTAATACGAATTGGACCACCAATCTCATTGATTCTTTTCAACTACAAAACAAGTTTCGCTAGTCTACTTCCTTAAAAAACTCATGTAGTTAAACATAGTTTTATAGGTGTGGAATAAATCCTAATTTCATTACATAATCTAGTAAGAAGTTACAAAAATAATGTATATGTCGCAATTACGGTTTCAAAAGATAGACATTATACTTCTTAATTTAATATACACAAAGTTGTGATAGAACTTGTATATTCTTGCATGACAATTTGATCACAATGACATCATCAAGTCTCTAATACTAGAGTTTCATATATATAATTTCGCATGTCATGTTTTTAATCTAAACGACTTGAAAATAACGTAGATAGGAATGGAAACAAGTCAAGTCTTGTACTACTAACCTCAAAAATAAGGATGATGTGTTTGTTTATGTCGATATACCTGTTCAATTTCTTCATAGTAATACTTGTATTTCTAAACTTCCCAGTCTAACCTAACGAAGTTGACTCTGGTAATCTAATCAAGAAACCTTGAGTTTTTGAACTAAAATATGATAACCAACCTTGACATACCAACGATTGGCGATTTAAACCGAGAAATTCTCTAACAAGTTCTTCTTAGAGCGTTTTGAGCCACTACTCTTGCTTTATATTCAATTATTAATTGAGCAAGAAAAGCTAGCATTTTTGGAGTACGACTTTGTATGTGGAGCAATACCCATTATTTTTAACCTAAGTGGTTTGAAAATTTGGATGTTAGTTCCACCTTTTAGAAAGAGATTAAAGGTGTCTTGGAGAGACTAAAATTGATTATTCTCCAGTCTAATTGATTATTCTCCAGTCTAAGCTTACATTTCCTTCGAACATGTTCTTTTGTATTACAGAAGTGGTAGAGCTTCTGAATTCTGATGGGATTAAAAGGAATAGACTTGGCACAAGAACTATCAGAATAAATTTTTCTCTTGGGTAACAATTTTTTGTTGGTCAGACAATCCTAACCGTTTATCCCTTATCAAAGTAGAGATACCTTGTTCATGATTTTCTGATGGAGATTTTGTTGGGTCATCATGAGTACCATCGGCGATTACTTTTTCTAACTCCATAATTTTATCGGATAAGACTAATGTTTTAGATTCACAAACACTACAAGGAGTTTGAGGGGTATTCTGTTGACGTTTAATTTCCATGGTGTTTTTCTCTAATTGTGTCTCAAGTGAGAGAGTTTTCATATCTACTTCAGCCTTTTCTTCCTTATTATTGAATCCTTTTCATTAACCTTACCAATGAGAGTATTGCCTTTGTTTTTCAGCATGTTGACCTCAGAAGCCAAAATTATATGTTTAAGAATCTTAATAATTTCTTTGGTTTCTTCCATTCATTTCTGAGTCAAATTCATCAGTAAGATAGTAGGAATAATAATTGTCAAGACCAGATTATTTTATGGGAACATAATGTTTGTCTATTCTCAAGAGGGAAGAAGTTCTGATGTCAATAAAGAGTCCACAAAAAAGCTTCTTTCAATAACTGGTGATAAGTTGTCCGAGATTGTACTCTTGTCCATAGAGTCGAATCGCCACAAACACATGCTTATTAGGTTTAAAGTTTTTTTGCTGCTCTGATACCAGTTGAAAAGGAGAGGGTACCAACTACACCACCAACCTTTTCGTTCGGCAACATGTATGGACAAAACCTAATATAATTGTAAGTAGACCAACTTGATGATCCTTGACAATGCATATATAGAGTTTATATCTCTATCTCTTCCCAAGCAGAAAGTATAGACAATAGAATCCGTGAACCTGATTGTTTAGAAGAGTACTTGAACGATCTCAAAAATCAATATCCAAGATCAATCTAGTTGTATCAAAATAATTGAATCTGAATTCTTCCAAGTATGAAACTTGTTATCTATCTTTCATGATACAAATTCCACAAGAACGAGTCTCTTAATCGATCATAATTAATATGGACTTATCTACTATAATTGATTACGTACAACTTGCGATATTCCTATTATAAAAATAAGCAATATAATGCGGAAAAGCAAAACACACAAGAGACCAAAAGTTTTGTCAACGAGGAAAATCGCACCTACAGAAAAACCCCGGGATCTCGTCTAGATTTGAACACCGAACTGTATTACACCGCAAAGACACTAGCATGGTATGGCATGTCACAAAAGACGCAGCATAATAGTGTGGTATTGGGTTAAACTTGATAACAGAGAATCTTGTTTATTTAGATCTAAATTTTTCATAATTTTATTTAGATATTAATTTATCATACTCGGCGTCTGGTTTATTCCGAGTTAGATGTCATATCGTTTGGTTTTATTTAATTTTTTTCTAATGTTTGGTTTGAAATCTGACTCATCTCATATAGTTAATTTTTCACTTAATTTACCAGGCGTCCATTTAACTAAATTCAAAAGTATCCTATACTTTGCTATTTAATAACAGTTAATCATGAAACAAATTCGAATGAGTTAGAATCCGATAAATCAATTAAATTAGAAAAAGAACAAACAACTTGAAAATACAAAAGCATAAACAAAGACATGGAATAAGGTAGACCAACAAAAGAAGGTAAACCAAATAAAATTGAGACAACAATATGTGACTACTCTAGTGTCTCCTGCATTAAAGTGTTACTGTATTCTGGGCCAACAGCACGTTACTGTAGATTCACGCCTAACCATTCTTATTGTAATTGATAAATTTTTGGTTATACCCTCGTGTAATAGCCCGTTAGTAGTTTGGCAAATTTAAACTTCAAAAAGAATAATAATAAAAAAAAAAATCAAAAATGTACGCATAAAATGTTGGGACAGAGGCTTAATTTAGAAAGATGAACTGCATTGATTTCCCGGTCTACACCGAGGTATTGACGGCGATTCTCAAATATTACAGAACAGAATGTGATACGATGGGATACCCAGCTGTTAGGTGGTTTGGCCAATCGTGGGCCAAGAAATGTTGAATGGGCTTAAACATATCCAACGGAAAAAAAAGTATTAACCATTCAAATCATCAAATTTCATTCAATGGAGTCTCAAAGTTGAAAAAACAAAAGAACGTTCAAACAAAAAGAGCAAACTAAGCTATGGGCATAACGTCATCCCTTGGGTGTCATGTATTCACTTTGATACTAACATAGATATTTGGTGTGTCATCTGTGGAGCACAATGGCATGCATATTAAGTAAACTAGAGAAGCGGGGTTCATATTCAAAGGTTATTTTTGACATATGTCCCTTTATTAATCAGTAGTTAATAGGAATACGTGAAAGGTTAGTTTGGAAAACTCGTAGAAATGGAAACTACATTTCCTTCTTAATCTAAAACTAGATTTTTTGCCCGTGCTGCGCACTGGGCGGATCCGAAAAATGCTTTGCCTCGCCCCGTCTTCATGCACGCTAGGATATTTGACTTGGTGTGGCTAAACCGCCGCCCCGTCCCGATACATGCTAAAGATTTTTATTTGGTGTGGCTGTTTGCCTCCCCATCGCTTAGGATTTTTTATTTGGTGTGGCTTGGCTTCGCCCCGCCCTGTCGTTTGCTATGGCAACGACATGAAAAAAATTCGACAGAAAAGCACACTAACACACATAAAATGGTTTTGATTGCGTCGGAATTCACGGAAAGAAGGTTAAAGAGTTCGATATATGTAAATCGACACTTCAAAATGGTTTGGTCTTAGCGGAATGATTGAGTTTCATAATGTAACATCAATGCCATCATAAGTCCAAACACCTAAACGGAAACCGCACAACAAATCAACCAACAGCTGTGCTTTAGACATCCATATATGGAGCACATCCTTTGTTTGAACGACATGAAATTCCTTTCTCACCCGGTTTCCAAACGTTAGAATCCTCACAAACTCATCATAATTTAATTCTTTCCAAACTTAGTTGCATGTATACATAATTAAATATGACCTAATCATCAATTCTTGTTTGCTAGCGACTTTTGAGCGTCGCTGTAAAATTTATCAACAGGGACTATAAAGGACTATACAAATTTAAACAGACATGAAAAAAAAAAAATCTAAGATTAAAAATTAAGATAATATAAGATATACTATTAATACCTCGTTATCACTTTTCCCTTTGGATCAAAAGCACTTCCTCCTCCGCCACTTTCAAGCTTATATGAAGTGCATTTTTCCGCGCATCCACAGATCCGAAAGAAGAGTGGATTCAATAATGTAAACAACATCTCAATCTACTAATC
>JAJJWX010000797.1:0-207025 GCA_023529315.1 Papaver bracteatum | reverse complement strand
CAGCAATAATCGAATGCAAATGGGAAATAATACTTAGATTACACTGAAAGTAGTAACAAATAACTCAATAAACTTAGTAGAGGCACGTATGAGATACGCTGAGCTAAAGGTAATATTGCCTGCTACTCCTCTGAGATGCTATAGCAATTTACAAATTACCTCCAGGATACAACTACTGTTAGTTCTCCTCTATGTGTAGCATACACAGAGAGAACCCTTAGAACTTGGCAAAAAAAAGTTAAAAACAAAAACTCAAATTGAAAATACAAATTGTTTCTGAGTAATGTAAAAACAATTTTATGTTTCTGTAAACTATATTTCTGTGAACTAAAATTCTGTAAATCAAGAAGTAGTTATACAAAATTATGTTTCTGTAAACTACAACTTGTTTCAGAAAAGAACTGAACGTTTTCTGAGTTTTAAGACAAATATTAATAAGAACTTAAGTTTCTGAAAATAATTAGAGAAGAAGGAGAAATTCAGAAGATAAGAGTTTTGAATAGTATATCTTTAAACTGAAAACCTTAACTCGTATTTATAGGTAAGAATTCGAACGTTTGAGACACAGATCCGTAAATCACGCGTTCAATTTGTCGGACGAGTAAAAGCAAAAAGCATCCGTTAAAATAACAGTAAAAAACGCATCTGTCGGGTAAGATTCTTCTCGACGAGAAATCTCTGTGCACAGGTGTCCACACGCGTGAGATGCACAGGTGTCCACACGCGTGAGATTAAAGATTCTTTACGATGAAAACAGTTAAGAGAATTCACGCGTGAGAATTAACCGTGTGTGACTAAAGATGCTTCTAGTGGCTGTCGGATATCCAAAACCGAGAAGGCAAAGAATAAAATTCTTTACATGTGTGGGAGAAGCGTGTGGTTAATTTCAGCAAAAAGAAAGGATGGGTCGGATACACCCACACCCACACCCACTCCCACGCCCTCGCCCTCGCCCATGCCCACGCCCACGCCGAGCCGAGCCGAGCGAGCGTGCGTGCTTCTGTGCGAAGCACCGCACGAACGGGAAAGGTAATAAGAAATGCAATAAGGTTTAGGCAACCTTGCCATAGTCTAGGGCTTTCCCCATACACAAAGGTCTAAAGACCCAAAGGGCCATACCCTTAAGGCTAAACCAATGCTATTTAAGTCTAAAACTCTTAGTGTTTTAGTCTATATGGGACTAATGTTTTATTCATTCACATGAAAAAACATCTAGGGAGCAATAGGTCTTGGGATCAAAACATGGTCCATGCATTTTTTTTTTTGATTAAAAAAAAACATTGTTTTTTCTAACAATCCCCCACATGAATAATAAAACATGTCGATAAAACACGATAAAACATAAGGCAACAAAATAGGCTAAGGTGTCCCAAAGATTGAACCTTAACTTAGTGAGAGGTTACCTGAACTGCTTGTTGATACGGTGAACGCAATGTCTTGAACCGCCAACAAAGAATGCAATTCAGAAATAACAGCCACACTTGATGCCTCAACCGAAGAAAACAGCTGCCAAGCTCTTGCGGTTGTGCCCATTTTGGCCGTGGGCTAAAATCCCGGACTTAATGAATGTCTCTAGAGAATCAGCTCATATTCTCATAGGAAGCGGCCACACTTCCAACATCCACAAAGGTGAGTCCATAAAGAGTGTCCTGCCACACCCCGCTTTAATCAAAGCCATGGTACCCATTAAGATCGCAAAAGATCATCCTTAATTTCTGCAGGCAAAGACTATCGCACGATTACACCATAGGGAGGGACAAAGATAGTGCTTTCTCAATATCACCATAAATTAGTTGTCTCATTGAACCTTGATCTTGGAAATCCAATCACAAGGTTGAGTATCCTTCATGGTGATTTATTCAATGAGCTTAAGTCCCATCCCCCCTCGATGTAAATTTAACTTTCTCTCTGGTTAAGCCTTTTGTCAAAGGATCTGCAAGATTATCTTTGGATTTTACAAAGTCTATCGAGATAATACCAGAGAGAGTAGTTGTTTCACCGTCTTATGTCTTCTTCGTATATGTATAGACTTCCCGTTGTATACATTGTTCTTTGCGCAACCAAGAGCAGCTTCACCGTCACAGTGGATGGCAATTGAAGACACAGGCTTGGGCCAGAGTGGAATTCCTCCCAGGAAACATCGCATCCATTCAGCTTCCTCTCCAGCTTTTTCCAAGGCTATAAACTCAGACTCCATAGTGGATTTAGCTATACATGTCTGTTTGGTAGACTTCCATGATACAGACGCACCTCCAAGCAAGAAGATGTATCCACTAGTAGATTTGCACTCTTCTGAGTCTGATATCCAGTTGGCATCACAATACCCTTCCAAGACAGCAGATACTTCCCAAAACTTAAGCAATAGTTTGAGGTCCCTCTCGTGTAACGTAAAACTCAAGAGAGCATTCCAGTGATCCTGCCCTGGTTGCAAGTATACCTGCTTAATCTACTCACAGAGTAAGCAATATCAGGTCTTGTACAGTTCATAAGATACATAAGACTACCAATAATGCGAGAATACTCAAGTTGATCAATACCCTCACCCTTGTTCTTTTTCAATTTACAAGTGGGATCAAATGGAGTAGACGCAGGTTTAGCATTTTCATAATTAAATCTCTTTAATACGGTTTCAAAGATAATGAGATTGACTAAGACTATATCCATCAGACGTCTTTCTGATTTTCATCCCTAAGATTACATCAGTAGGGCCTAAGTCTTTTATGTCAAAATTATCTCTAAACATGCTTTTAATGGTATTAATAATATCAAGGTTGCTGCCTAATATGAGCATATCATCAACATATAGGCAAACAATAACATGAGAATCATACACAGATTTAATGTAAACACATTTATCAGATTCATTAACCTTGAAACCATTAGTAATCATAACATGATCAAATTTTTCATGCCACTGTTTAGGTGCTTGTTTTAAACCGTAAAGAGATTTGTTTAACTTGCATACTTTGTTTTCATAACCTTTTACTATAAAGCCTTCAGGTTGATCCATATAAATTTCTTCATTCAATTCACCATATAGAAAAGCAGTTTTAACATCCATCTGATGTATATGCAAATCATAAATTGAAGCAATAGCAATCAACATTCTAATCGAGGTGATTCTAGAGACTGGTGAATAGGTATCAAAGAAATCTACTCCTTCCTGTTGTCTATAGCCTTTAGCTACCAACCTAGCTTTATATTTATCTATAGTTCCATCTGTTCTTAGTTTCCTTTTGAACACCCATTTGCAACCTATGGATTTACTTCCAGGAGGCAAGTCTACAAGCTCCCAAGTTTCATTTTGCTGAATGGACTCCCATTCATTTAATGAAGCTTCTTCCCAGAAAGGAGCTTCTGGAGAAGTCATAGCTTCCTTATAGGTTTGGGGTTCGACTCTACCGTAAGAGTCAAAAAATCAGGGCCAAAACTTGTTTCAGTTCTAACCCTCTTACTTCTTCTTGGTTCAGTCTCATACTCCAAAGTTGGAGTTTGACTAGTCGATGGAACATCCGGGAGATCATCATGGACCTTTTTACGAGGTCCAGACCTTAAAGGAAATATGTGTTCATAAAACACAACATCTCTTGATTCCATTATGGTGTTCAGACCAATGTTATTGTGGTCAGAACTGATGACCATAAACCAGTGAGCATTTGTATTCTCAGGATATCCTATGAAAACACAGTTAATTGTTTTAGGACCTATTTTAGTTTTCTTGGGATGAGGAATGGCCACCTTGGCCAAACACCCCCACACTTTAAAGTATGCATAGGAAGGTTGTTTACCATTCCACAATTCGTAGGGAGTTTTATCTGATTTTTTAAATGGAACTCGGTTCAAAATATAGCATGCCGAGAGGATAGCTTCCCCCCACAAGTTCGAAGATAACCCTGAACTTGTTAACATAGCATTTACCATATCTATGAGTGTTCTATTTTTTCTTTTGTCTACACCATTCGATTCAGGTGAATATGGTGCAGTGGTTTCATGTATGATTCCATTATTTTTACAAAACTCTCCTATGGGTATCACATACTCACCGCCACGGTCAGACCTAAGTGTTTTAATCTTAACTCCTTTTTGGTTTTCTACTTCAAGTTTATAAAACTTGAAAGCCTCTAAGGCCTCATCTTTACTTCTAAGAAGATGAACCTGACAGTATCGTGAGTAATCATCTATGAAAGTGATATACCGTTTTCTACCACCTCTTGTTGGTGTTGATTTCAAGTCTCCTAAATCCGAGTGTATTAATTCCAAAGGAACTGTTCTACGTTCAACACTTTTATTAAATGGTTTTCTTGCATATTTAGATTCAACACAGATTTCACATCTTTGTTTTTTATCAAAGTTTATTTTTGGTATGCAACCTAAATTAGCAAGTCTGTCTAGCGATTTGAAATTGACATGCCCAAGTCTATCATGCCAAACATGTGAGGAGTCACAAACATAAACAGAAGAAGATGCATTAACATTCAATTTCAAATCGATACACTAAGCTTAATCATGTTATCGGTAACATAACCTTTTCGTACGAATTCACCATGCTTAGAAATCACAACAAGATTGGACTCAAAGAACAATTTTAAAACCTTTTCCTAGCAGGATGGTTTCTAGATAAGATTTTTGCATATGTCCTGGGACGTAGAATACGTCATTCAATGCGAGAGTTTTTCCTGAAGTTAGCTTCAGTTCGACCTTGCCTTTCCCCACCACTTTCGCGGTGGAAGAGTTTCCCATGAACAATTTCTCATCATCTCCTACTATGGCATAGGAGGAGAAAGCATTTCTGAACTCACATTAGTCATACTAGAGACAAGGTCGACTTCAGACACCATGCCATTGAAATATCCAGAGTCCTCTACTATGTTTGCCTTATTTTTCTGTTTTGGATCATATTTGATCCTTTTAGGGGCCTTACAGTCTTTAGCCATATGTCCAGGTTTACCACAATTAAAACAGTCGCCTTTGATGGTGTGCTTAGTGACACCACCTCTAGGCTTAAAATTGTTACCTCTGGGTTTTCGACGTCTGTTACGTCTATTACCCATTTTGCTGGATTCTCCAGGAGTTTTCTTTGAAGCAGCTTTATCGTCCAAAACATGAGCTTTGTTGGACATGTTTTTGCTCAGCATCATGCTCTTGTCCTTGCTGCACATAAGCTCCTCAACCTGGATCTTTTTTCCAAGCTCCACCATGGTGATTTCACGAGTCTTGTGTCGCAGCCTCCTCTTATATTCGCTCCATGAGGGTGGAAGCTTTTCAATCACAGCCGATACTTGTAGAGCTTCATCAAAAGTCATGCCTTCAGCAAGAATCTCGCTGATGAGGAGTTGAAGTTCGACGAACTGTTCTACCACAGGCTTTTCGTCAGTCATGTTGTATTCTAAGAACTTAGCCATCAAGAACTTCTTACTTCCAACGAGCTTCAAAGATGATATTTTTCTTCTAGAGCTTCCCATAAATCAAAAGCATTAAAATCTTCTTTTGCATTATAGAAGTCATACAAGGAGTCATCAAGACAGTTAAGAATATGATTCTTGCACAAATAATTCTTCCTATTCCACCTGTCCAATTTATCTTCATTACCACGGCGATGAAGTTTTCTCGAGGGTTTTTCTAAAGCATATCCATCTAACCTTTGGTCGTTTAGGAAGAATAGCATTTTAGACTGCCATCTCTTAAAGTCCTTACCACTGAACTTTGGTGGTTTTTCTACAAGATTCTTTCCCATGTTCTTACAACAAAGAATATTACAAAGATTACAATATTACAATAAGGCACGATATTACCTTTAGATTGTTGGAATTAATTACAATAATCGAATGCAAATGGGAAATAATACTTAGATTACACTGAAAGTAGTAACAAATAACTCAATAAACTTAGTAGAGGCACGTATGAGATACGCTGAGCTAAAGGTAATATTGCCTGCTACTCCTCTCGAGATGCTATAGCAATTTACAAATTACCTCCAGGATACAACTATCGTTAGTTCTCCTCTATGTGTAGCATACACAGAGAGAACCCTTAGAACTTGGCAGCAAAAGTTAAAAACAAAAACTCAAATTGAAAATACAAATTGTTTCTGAGTAATGTAAAAACAATTTTATGTTTCTGTAAACTATATTTCTGTGAACTAAAATTCTGTAAATCAAGAAGTAGTTATACAAAATTATGTTTCTGAAACTACAACTTGTTTTAAAAGAACTGAACGTTTTCTGAGTTTTAAGACAAATATTAATAAGAACTTAAGTTTCTGAAAATAATTAGAGAAGAAGGAGAAATTCAGAAGATAAGAGTTCTGAATGGTATATCTTTAAACTGAAAACCTTAACTCGTATTTATAGGTAAGAATTCGAACGTTTGATACACAGATCCGTAAATCACGCGTTCAATTTGTCGGACGAGTAAAAGCAAAAAGCATCCGTTAAAATAACAGTAAAAAACGCATCTGTCGGGTAAGATTCTTCTCGACGAGAAATCTCTCGTGCACAGTGTCCCACACGCGTGAGATGCACAGGTGTCCACACGCGTGAGATTAAAGATTCTTTACGATGAAAACAGTTAAGAGAATTCACGCGTGAGAATTAACCGTGTGTGACTAAAGATGCTTCTAGTGGCTATCGGATATCCAAAACCGAGAAGGCAAAGAATAAAATTCTTTACATGTGTGGGAGAAGCGTGTGGTTAATTTCAGCAAAAAGAAAGGATGGGTCGGATACACCCACACCCACACCCACACCCACTCCCACTCCCACTCCCACGCCCACGCCCACGCCCACGCCCACGCCCACGCCGAGCCGAGCCGAGCCGAGCCGAGCGAGCGTGCGTGCTTCTGTGCGAAGCACCGCACGAACGGGAAAGGTAATAAGAAATGCAATAAGGTTTAGGCAACCTTGCCATAGTCTAGGGCTTTCCCCATACACAAAGGTCTAAAGACCCAAAGGGCCATACCCTTAAGGCTAAACCAATGCTATTTAAGTCTAAAACTCTTAGTGTTTTAGTCTATATGGGACTAATGTTTTATTCATTCACATGAAAAAACATCTAGGGAGCAATAGGTCTTGGGATCAAAACATGGTCCATGCATTTTTTTTTTTTGATTAAAACAAAACATTGTTTTTTCTAACAATCCCCCACATGAATAATAAAACATGTCGATAAAACACGATAAAACATAAGGCAACAAAATAGGCTAAGGTGTCCCAAAGATTGAACCTTAACTTAGTGAGAGGTTACCTGAACTGCTTGTTGATACGGTGAACGCAATGTCTTGAACCGCCAACAAAGAATGCAATTCAGAAATAACATCCACACTTGATGCCTCAACCGAAGAAAACAGCTGCCAAGCTCTTGCGGTTGTGCCCATTTTGGCCGTGGGCTAAAATCCCGGACTTAATGAATGTCTCTAGAGAATCAGCTCATATTCTCATAGGAAGCGGCCACACTTCCAACATCCACAAAGGTGAGTCCATAAAGAGTGTCCTGCCACACCCCGCTTTAATCAAAGCCATGGTACCCATTAAGATCGCAAAAGATCATCCTTAATTTCTGCAGGCAGCACTATCGCACGATTACACCATAGGGAGGGACAAAGATAGTGCTTTCTCAATATCACCATAAATTAGTTGTCTCATTGAACCTTGATCTTGGAAATCCAATCACAAGGTTGAGTATCCTTCATGGTGATAGTCCCATCCCCCTCGATGTAAATTTAACTTTCTCTCTGGTTAAGCCTTTTGTCAAAGGATCTGCAAGATTATCTTTGGATTTTACAAAGTCTATCGAGATAATACCAGTAGAGAGAGTAGTTGTTTCACCGTCTTATGTCTTCTTCGTATATGTATAGACTTCCCGTTGTATACATTGTTCTTTGCGCAACCAAGAGAAGCTTCACCGTCACAGTGGATGGCAATTGAAGACACAGGCTTGGGCCAGAGTGGAATTCCTCCCAGAAACATCGCATCCATTCAGCTTCCTCTCCAGCTTTTTCCAAGGCTATAAACTCAGACTCCATAGTGGATTTAGCTATACATGTCTGTTTGGTAGACTTCCATGATACAGACGCACCTCCAAGCAAGAAGATGTATCCACTAGTAGATTTGCACTCTTCTGAGTCTGATATCCAGTTGGCATCACAATACCCTTCCAAAGACAGCAGATACTTCCCAAAACTTAAGCAATAGTTTGAGGTCCCTCTCATGTAACGTAAAACTCTGAAGAGAGCATTCCAGTGATCCTGCCCTGGGTTGCAAGTATACCTGCTTAATCTACTCACAGAGTAAGCAATATCAGGTCTTGTACAGTTCATAAGATACATAAGACTACCAATAATGCGAGAATACTCAAGTTGATCAATACCCTCACCCTTGTTCTTTTTCAATTTACAAGTGGGATCAAATGGAGTAGACGCAGGTTTAGCATTTTCATAATTAAATCTCTTTAATACGGTTTCAAAGATAATGAGATTGACTAAGACTATATCCATCAGACGTCTTTTCTCGATTTTCATCCCTAAGATTACATCAGTAGGGCCTAAGTCTTTTATGTCAAAATTATCTCTAAACATGCTTTTAATGGTATTAATAATATCAAGGTTGCTGCCTAATATGAGCATATCATCAACATATAGGCAAACAATAACATGAGAATCATACACGATTTAATGTAAACACATTTATCGATTCATTAACCTTGAAACCATTAGTAATCATAACATGATCAAATTTTTCATGCCACTGTTTAGGTGCTTGTTTTAAACCGTAAAGAGATTTGTTTAACTTGCATACTTTGTTTTCATAACCTTTTACTATAAAGCCTTCAAAGTTGATCCATATAAATTTCTTCATTCAATTCACCATATAGAAAAGCAGTTTTAACATCCATCTGATGTATATGCAAATCATAAATTGAAGCAATAGCAATCAACATTCTAATCGAGGTGATTCTAGAGACTGGTGAATAGGTATCAAAGAAATCTACTCCTTCCTGTTGTCTATAGCCTTTAGCTACCAACCTAGCTTTATATTTATCTATAGTTCCATCTGTTCTAAGTTTCCTTTTGAACACCCATTTGCAACCTATGGATTTACTTCCAGGAGGCAAGTCTACAAGCTCCCAAGTTTCATTTTGCTGAATGGACTCCCATTCATTTAATGAAGCTTCTTCCCAGAAAAGAGCTTCTGGAGAAGTCATAGCTTCCTTATAGGTTTGGGGTTCAGACTCTACCGTAAGAGTCAAAAAATCAGGGCCAAAACTTGTTTCAGTTCTAACCCTCTTACTTCTTCTTGGTTCAGTCTCATACTCCAAAGTTGGAGTTTGACTAGTCGATGGAACATCCGGGAGATCATCATGGACCTTTTACGAGGTCCAGACCTTAAAGGAAATATGTGTTCATAAAACACAAAGATCTCTTGATTCCATTATGGTGTTCAGACCAATGTTATTGTGGTCAGAACTGATGACCATAAACCTGTGAGCATTTGTATTCTCAGGATATCCTATGAAAACACAGTCAATTGTTTTAGGACCTATTTTAGTTTTCTTGGGATGAGGAATGGCCACCTTGGCCAAACATCCCCACACTTTAAAGTATGCATAGGAAGGTTGTTTACCATTCCACAATTCGTAGGGAGTTTTATCTGATTTTTTAAATGGAACTCGGTTCAAAATATAGCATGCCGAGAGGATAGCTTCCCCCCACAAGTTCGAAGATAACCCTGAACTTGTTAACATAGCATTTACCATATCTATGAGTGTTCTATTTTTTCTTTTGGCTACACCATTCGATTCAGGTGAATATGGTGCAGTGGTTTCATGAATGATTCCATTATTTTTACAAAACTCTCCTATGGGTATCACATACTCACCGCCACGGTCAGACCTAAGAGTTTTAATCTTAACTCCTTTTTGGTTTTCTACTTCAAGTTTATAAAACTTGAAAGCCTCTAAGGCCTCATCTTTACTTCTAAGAAGATGAACCTGACAGTATCGTGAGTAATCATCTATGAAAGTGATATACCGTTTTCTACCACCTCTTGTTGGTGTTGATTTCAAGTCTCCTAAATCCGAGTGTATTAATTCCAAAGGAACTGTTCTACGTTCAACACTTTTATTAAATGGTTTTCTTGCATATTTAGATTCAACACAGATTTCACATCTTTGTTTTTTATCAAAGTTTATTTTTGGTATGCAACCTAAATTAGCAAGTCTGTCTAGCGATTTGAAATTGACATGCCCAAGTCTATCATGCCAAACATGTGAGGAGTCACAAACATAAACAAGAAGATGCATTAACATTCAATTTCAAATCGATACACTAAGCTTAATCATGTTATCGGTAACATAACCTTTTCCTACGAATTCACCATGCTTAGAAATCACAACAGTATTGGACTCAAAGAACAATTTTAAAACCTTTTCCTAGCAGGATGGTTTCTGAGATAAGATTTTTGCATATGTCTGGGACGTAGAATACGTCATTCAATGCGAGAGTTTTTCCTGAAGTTAGCTTCAGTTCGACCTTGCCTTTCCCCACCACTTTCGCGGTGGAAGAGTTTCCCATGAACAATTTCTCATCATCTCCTACTATGGCATAGGAGGAGAAAGCATTTCTGAATTTACAGACATGCTTGGTGGCTCCAATCAAGCCACCAGTCTCTCACATTAGTCATACTAGAGACAAGGTCGACTTAAGACACCATGCCAGTGAAATATCCAGAGTCCTCTACTATGTTTGCCTTATTTTTCTGTTTTGGATCATATTTGATCCTTTTAGGGGCCTTACAGTCTTTAGCCATATGTCCAGGTTTACCACAATTAAAACAGTCGCCTTTGATGGTGTGCTTAGTGACACCACCTCTAGGCTTAAAATTGTTACCTTTGGGTTTTCGACGTCTGTTACGTCTATTACCCATTTTGCTGGATTCTCCAGGAGTTTTCTTTGAAGCAGCTTTATCGTCCAAAACATGAGCTTTGTTGGACATGTTTTTGCTCAGCATCATTCTCTTGTCCTTGCTGCACATAAGCTCCTCAACCTGGATCTTTTTTCCAAGCTCCACCATGGTGATTTCACGAGTCTTGTGTCGCAGCCTCCTCTTATATTCGCTCCATGAGGGTGGAAGCTTTTCAATCACAGCCGATACTTGTAGAGCTTCATCAAAAGTCATGCCTTCAGCAAGAATCTCGCTGATGAGGAGTTGAAGTTCGACGAACTGTTCTACCACAGGCTTTTCATCAGTCATGTTGTATTCTAAGAACTTAGCCATCAAGAACTTCTTACTTCCAGCAGCTTCAGCATGATATTTTTCTTCTAGAGCTTCCCATAAATCAAAAGCATTAAAATCTTCTTTTGCATTATAGAAGTCATACAAGGAGCCATCAAGACAGTTAAGAATATGATTCTTGCACAAATAATTCTTCCTATTCCACCTGTCCAATTTATCTTCATTACCACGGCGATGAAGTTTTCTCGAGGGTTTTTCTAAAGCATATCCATCTAACCTTTGGTCGTTTAGGAAGAATAGCATTTTAGACTGCCATCTCTTAAAGTCCTTACCACTGAACTTTGGTGGTTTTTCTACAGTATTCTTTCCCATGTTCTTACAACAAAGAATATTACAATATTATAATAAGGCACGATATTACCTTTAGATTGTTGGAATTAATTACAATAATCGAATGCAAATGGGAAATAATACTTAGATTACACTGAAAGTAGTAACAAATAACTCAATAAACTTAGTAGAGGCACGTATGAGATACGCTGAGCTAAAGGTAATATTGCCTGCTACTCCTCTGAGATGCTATAGCAATTTACAAATTACCTCCAGGATACAACTACTGTTAGTTCTCCTCTATGTGTAGCATACACAGAGAGAACCCTTAGAACTTGGCAGCAAAAGTTAAAAACAAAAACTCAAATTGAAAATACAAATTGTTTCTGAGTAATGTAAAAACAATTTTATGTTTCTGTAAACTATATTTCTGTGAACTAAAATTCTGTAAATCAAGAAGTAGTTATACAAAATTATGTTTCGTAAACTACAACTTGTTTCGAAAAAGAACTGAACGTTTTCTGAGTTTTAAGACAAATATTAATAAGAACTTAAGTTTCTGAAAATAATTAGAGAAGAAGGAGAAATTCAGAAGATAAGAGTTCTGAATGGTATATCTTTAAACTGAAAACCTTAACTCGTATTTATAGGTAAGAATTCGAACGTTTGAGACACAGATCCGTAAATCACGCGTTCAATTTGTCGGACGAGTAAAAGCAAAAAGCATCCGTTAAAATAACAGTAAAAAACGCATCTGTCGGGTAAGATTCTTCTCGACGAGAAATCTCTGTGCACAGGTGTCCACACGCGTGAGATGCCACCACACGCGTGAGATTAAAGATTCTTTACGATGAAAACAGTTAAGAGAATTCACGCGTGAGAATTAACCGTGTGTGACTAAAGATGCTTCTAGTGGCTGTCGGATATCCAAAACCGAGAAGGCAAAGAATAAAATTCTTTACATGTGTGGGAGAAGCGTGTGGTTAATTTCAGCAAAAAGAAAGGATGGGTCGGATACACCCACACCCACACCCACACCCACTCCCACTCCCACGCCCACGCCGAGCCGAGCGAGCGTCTGTGCTTCTGTGCTAAGCACCGCACGAACGGGAAAGGCAATAAGAAATGCAATAAGGTTTAGGCAACCTTGCCATAGTCTAGGGCTTTCCCCATACACAAAGGTCTAAAGACCCAAAGGGCCATACCCTTAAGGCTAAACCAATGCTATTTAAGTCTAAAACTCTTAGTGTTTTAGTCTATATGGGACTAATGTTTTATTCATTCACATGAAAAAACATCTAGGGAGCAATAGGTCTTGGGATCAAAACATGGTCCATGCATTTTTTTTTTTTTGATTAAAACAAAACATTGTTTTTCTAACAGGATGATCAGATCATTATAGGATGAAATGTTGTCTCTTGATAATTTGAGTAGCACTTCTTTGAAAAGGCACGTAGTTGATTTATAAACTACTACTCATGGTGGGTGTTTAAAGAGGCATGTCCGTTCATCAAAAGGCATTAGAAGAGACCTTTTGTGTTTTTCCGTTGGAACTAATGGTTCATAGCCTATACGGTGAACAACCAAAAGTTATGGTCTTGCATTGTAGATTTCAGTTACATACGGGTACGGCGATCACGACTTTCCGGTTCAAAATAATGCTGATTAGAAACGGAAGATGTAATCTTTCCGTGAGCCCGGATATGCCAATCTATCAGTATTGGTGATGGTGATACAATATGAACTCAAAAAATGGATAGATCACTACGGAAACTATTTTCTATGAAAATGGTTAATAAGTGATTTCATTTGACGCTTGTGAGTGTGGTTGTGGCAATCCAATGACGCGTATTGAGATAACCATGAAAGCAAATGGTGTAGAAGGCTTATGTCACTAGGAAATTCTTTCAAGTGTATTGGAGTATTTTGAATGGTACTAGGGTCCACTGATGATCTATCATGCCATTGGAGTGGATGATTGGTTAAAATTGTCTGGCATCATTTTCTACGGAAAAGAGAGTATGAACAGGTACTTCTTGTGCCATTAATTTGTGTTTGTACTGTTACCATATTAGCACAAAAGATTTGGTGTTTAAATGCCATGGTACCCTTTTAAGAGCAGTTCCCTTGTTGGATAGTTTTCCACAACAGTAGCAATGGTCATGACTCAGAAAATGGTCGTGAGGGAAAAGGACAAAAGGGTACGTATGCATCCATTTCATTGATGTTTCAGGACAGTGGATGATCGTCATGAAATGTGGGGGGAAATGGATTGAGACTTATCGTTTAAGTATATCTGATTTGGTATGTGTATATCTGTTTAGAGTTGGGACCATTAATGGTACCCGTACTGGTATATTGGATTTGAAGTTTTAATTTTTATTTAGAAATTATGGGGTACATGTTTGACACAAATGGTATTTCATGATATTGAGTTGCATTTTGGCATTTGAGAATTATCATGAAATAGGGGGAGAATTTATACGAAAATGGCGTATAAAATTTTCTAGTTGGTGGATTATTTTAAAACCAAAATCGTCATAATTGTTGAGACAACAATGGTATGGCATGAACATAATTCTTGCTATAAGAATTATATAGGTTCCAAAATATGGAAATTGGCATGTCTTAAATGACATCGAAAGGAAAGTGGAATACCGGTGAATATGTAACATATTGGAAGATTGGGCGGTCGACCAAATATCCAACGATGAGGTGTTACGATATTACCGATACATAAATTATGAACATTTGCATTAATGTGAAATGTTAAATAGACGTTGTCTATGTTTTTGGGAATGAATTTGTAGAAGATTGGGCATGAGTAGAGGAGTTACTCATTGTAATAATGTGCTTGTTGAAACAGCAAGTAAGTTGCCTACAAATTTTCTATGCCTCTAGTGTATGCAAGTCTATAATGACTTCTTGTGAATTAACCGTAAATGTTAATTAGGATCACTAGAGAAGTTACAATTATTTTGTAAAATCAAAGAGGAACATTTTTAGTAATGTTTTTAGAATTGATTGCATTAGTAGATGCAATTAATGAGAAGAAATGGCTTAAAACCTAACTTGTAGAGATCCTATTTTCGAAGAAGCCATCTCAGGAGGTCTTGATTAATTGTGAATCAGGATATGATCTATAACGTCTTTAACAAGACTTATAATGAAAAGTCAAGACATACAAGTCTTAGACAAGGAACGGTAAGTCAATTACTCAAGAAAGGAGTAATTGCAGTTAACCATTGAAACGGAGAAAAGCATGGTAGACCTACTTATGAAGAGTCTCCCAAAGGAATTAATTTCAATGAAGTATATAGAAATGGGACTAAGGTCTGTGAAGGAAGGTTGATCTCCCATAGCAGAAACCCAACCTATGTTTTGAAAAAGATAAACAAGGTTCAATGTGGTACCAACAAGTTATGGATGTAGATTATGGAGCACTAACATAAAACTTCCCATTTCAAGTTAGTGCTAGTTTTTCTGCAAGAAAATAGGATGGATGTAAATCCTTAATGAGTCTGTGATTAGTAAAAGGTGTCTCGCAGAAACACCTTCGAGACTTACCTATATGAGTATGGAAATGTGGGCCGTTTCCTAAGAGAAGAAGACCGTTCTCTAAAGAAGACTCATGAATAAGGATATAAGCACAAGGCCTTTATAGTGCTTGGCTACAGAACACATGATTTATGGAATCAATATGTGTGGAGACTCCGGTTTTATCATAAGGGATACTTGGTTCAAGACTGGTTTCACCATAGAATCTCGATAAGGCTTTGAGTCTCTTACACTAAGTGAAGGTTCAAACCCAGAAGGTACCTATCATTTATGTATTGAATTCAGCGATGATGCTTAGTCTCCAATTGTGCTTGAACTACGTTGGCTTGATCCCACTCGGGTACGTAGGCAGTCACTTAAGTGATGCATCCACTCCGGTTTTATAAGTTTTATTTTATTTTATGTTTTTGGTTTTTGAAAATAGGGGGAGATTGTTGGATATTTTCAATAACTTAGAAAATAAAACTGTTTTCGTTTTTGGTTTGTCACTATGATGGGGAAGTGTTCTGTGTTGGATAAACACAATGGATGTTAGTTGGAGATGAAGGGACACCTCTAATAGGTGTGATGGTTCATAAAGGACACAACCATTCCCAACAGACACCTTATGTGTCTTTTGGAAGTGAAGAGGCATCTCCAATAGGCATGAATAACCCTATAAGTAGTGAAGGAATTCTCCCATTCTTAAAGAATGAATTCAACTTGTTTTCTCTCCATCTAAAGCATCATCAGAAATCTCTCTCATGTGTTCTTGGTTGGGTCAAGGGGTGCAAATCTTGAATCCAATTTCCTGTTGTAGGGCTTTCATTGTATCCTGAAGGCATTATTTCGCATACCTGTTGCAATCACCAATTTATATTGGGAGGGTAGAAATAATCGTCTAAAAGAAATCACCTGAGCCTTGAAATCTTTTGAGTACAACAACAATTTCTTTTAGTGTTATCATCCTCTGTTTTATACCCAAAATTTCCAACAGCTCATTGTTCTCGTACTAACACATCCATTAACTATCTCCTACATCACCAATAACAGCCCAAGAAACTCTCTTCAATCCATATGTTCACAGCTCCATCGAGTACCATCAGTTCTGCATCTCTCATCTTTATTATTCCATCGTTAATCAGTGCCAAAATCGAGATGTACCCTCCCTGACTTCATAATCTCTTCCAAGCTCGACCACATCAACAGGATGCCACCATTCATCGTCTAGTGTCGATCTCGACAGTCACCACTCCATTATCTTCATTCCTTCATCATCGATATTCACAGTCACCTCAGTTCTGCTTCCCTGCCATCAACACCAGTAGCGAAAATAGCTCATCTCCATTCTTTTATCGCCAGCACTTCCATCAGTCGCTGGAAGCAACAAACTCTATCTCTCTTCTTTCTTCTTGAGCTCAGCTGATCACCGTACTCCCTCGAACATTTCCATCGACTCGAGCTCAGCTTCCAGGTTCTTCGTTGTCCATCTCAGCTTCATAATGGAAGCAACACCCAAACCAAACACCGATCATCAACATCTCGAGCTCCATCACCTTTTCACACTGGTAGCAACATGAACTCATCATCAAGCTTCTTATTTCATCGCTACCATGCTCGTCTCATAAGAATCACCAACTGCCTTCATCTCACTGTCTCTCCCTTAACTCTCATTCTTCGAATCACACGACCACTACAGCTCCTCCATCACTGACAAGCTCCATGATCAGCCAACATCATCACAAACTCAATAATCGAGACTCCATATTCGCAGCAACTCCCTCTTGACCACTGTCATTTTCTACCTTGGTTTTGTCGTGCTCAAACAGTCTCTACTGTCAGCTTTAGAGAACTGACAGTTCAGTTTATATTCCGTGGCTGGCCCTTAGTAATTCAGGTGGGCGCCTTTATCAACTCGGTGTTGTCAACTTTGGCTTGCTTCGAACCCTTGTAGATTCTTCATACAACGTCGGGTTGACTCCATTCTTTCACCGTTAGCTTCTCCTTTTTGTCCTCTTCGAGATGATAGCAAGTACTCCTGGAATCGAATGGGTTCTACTTGGTCTTTGGCCCTTCACCACTCGTAGCTAACTTCTTTTATTGCATAATTACGTGCCAATTAACTTCTTTTGGATGATTCACCTAGCAAAACATAAACAAGAGAAAACAAGAGTAATATACAATAATTCGCAAGAATATATAGCAATTACTAGCATGGATTCGACACTAAATATATGCAAAATATGCACTTAACAACTAGTGTCTGTAGCGGATAAATATAGTGTGATGTTCAATCTGGACTAGGTCCCGGGGTTTTTCTTCATTTTCGGTTTCCTCGTTAACAAAATATCTGGTATATGTGTTATTTCTATTATGCATTATATTTTGTTATATAATTGAAATATCACAGGTTGTGCATTGTATTAATCAATTGTGAAATCCAACCTTTGGTTGTTGATTGGAAATTGATTGATCCTTGGATATTGGTCTTTGGTACCATCCAAGTTTATATCTCTTGTATTTGATAAAAACTCGCAGATTTCTATTTGCTTGAGTATAGATCAAATCGAGAGATAGAGATATTAACTCCTTGATAAAATCTTTATTAATATTGAGTCTGATTGTCTAGTTGATTCTCTTAAAAGTATATTATAGTTAGTTCATACAGAATGCTAATCGAAATATTGGGTGAGGTTGTTAGACCATTGATTTTTTAATTTGAGCAAGCCATTTTCAACAGTATAATTTTTAGCAGCAAAGCTAGAATTATTAATCTTTTTTATTTCCCTTTTTTATCCAAGGATCATCCTTTAATTCAGCTTTTAATTCTTTCATCCATGTCAGCTCGTGTAAGTTATCGTGGAGATCTCCCCATCTTCGTGTATTCAAGAGAGTGCATCAGCCACTTTTTTTTCAACTCCCTTTTTGTAGACGATGGTAGTAGTTTTGTCAACCATTTTTGTTGAGAAGGTGTAGTGGCTTTCGCATCGAGGAAGTGCTTCAGGCTTTGCTGATTAGTATGAATGAGAAACCTTTTCCCAACTAAATATGGTCACCACTTTGTTACTGCATAAACAATTGCTAACAACTCTTTTTTATATGCGATAACCCAAGATATTTAGGTGCTAAAACTTTATTTGAGTAGGCTATAGGGCGTTGATCCTACATGAGAACTGCACCTAATCCATGTCACATTCTATAAGAAATGGCATTGAGAAGTCAGGTAATGCAAGGACCGGTGTAGGCGACAAAGCTTTCTTTAACTTAGCAAAAGTAAACTCAGCTTC
Source organism: Papaver bracteatum (assembly GCA_023529315.1). NCBI lineage: Eukaryota > Viridiplantae > Streptophyta > Magnoliopsida > Ranunculales > Papaveraceae > Papaver > Papaver bracteatum. The sequence goes on along the minus strand of JAJJWX010000797.1, from coordinate 188,643 downwards.
TGGACTCCACATGAAACTGTCCCTTTTTAATAGTTGCATTAAAGGTTGAGCGATCTTCTTATAATCCTTGAAAAATTTTCGGTAGGATCTTGTAATCCTTAAAAATCCATGTTAGAGAACTTCTCGGTCGAACTCGTAAGCATTATTATCTCAAGCTTGTTTGTCGAGTTTAGTTTTCAAAACTATAAGTCTTGATTTCTAGTCTACTTATAGCTAAGTCTCGGACTAGGATAGTAAGTGTAGTTGAGCTTTAGACTCCACGACGCTCATCATGCAAAGACGAAGAACTACTCAAGGAACTAGTGGAACTTCATCGACAAAAAGGTATGTGGAGACTTGAACTTATCTATCACTCAAAAGTCTATCTATTATATCTCCTATCTTGAGACAAAAATCGTATTGCTATATAGACTTCGATTATACACATTTGTTATTTTGAACCGAGTTAATCTCGCGTATCTATTTCTCGAAATATGTGTTGGTAAGCTTTCGCTTTGGCCAAGTTCATATTTACTCGTGACGAAAGTCATGTTGATTATTTCAATATCTTGAAAATCGCTTTGATGAAAAATAGTTCGTGAATAACAACTATATAACACCCTCTAAGAAGTTTCAATGATTTAAATGAGAGTTTAGAACATGTAACCATCTTTGGATATAACCATAGTATGTTTTCACATTTTTTTAAAAGTCAAAAATCAGGAACCCAAAGAATGCGTACCCGTACGCGTACTGGCAGTTGTTGGAAATCAGGGATAGTATGCGTACCCATACGCGTACTGGCGGAAAGTTCACGTCCGTGAATTTCTGCTTGAGTTTAGAGGTGAAAAAAAAACTCGCCCGGTTACTTAAGTACGCCTACCCATTTGCATACTTAAGTATGATACTTTCTAAAATCGGTTTGTTCATGAACTAAAACATTAATATATAAAGGAATGCAATCTTTGCATACCGTGGCTATAAAGTTCATGAATCGATTCAAGTGAATCAAAACCAATTTTGCTTCGATTGTGTCTTGTATACTTCTATAAGATCTAAGCAATTTTGCCTTGCATTTATTCATTTTTGGTAAAAATTGATTCTACTATTTTGGTAAATTTGTGTGCGTTGATGAGAAACGAATTCAAACCCTAAACAAATGCACTGCAGGGAGTACTTTTATATTTGAGAGATCAATCTATAAGACTTTGGCCTAAACCAAGAAATGGCCATTCCAAATTCAATTTGGTCACAAAGTGAAGGAGAAAGGGAAGTGAAGAATGTGTTTGAGATCAGAATGTTGAATTATGAAGGTGTGGTTGTTTTATGATTTGTATCAGAATGTGGAACTGGCTTGAAGAACGTAAGCTATCAGTTCTTGGTGATTTTTGGATACTTGTGTTGATAACACTTGTATTATTTTTTTGTTTGAAATAGGTTGAAATCCTCTTTATACAAGTCATGTTCGAGCACCCCTGATCTCGTAGGAAGTGGAGGTTATTAAGCAATAGAGAGGTGGGGTTGTGTAAAAGTGGTGATCACCACGTTTCCATTATGATGGAAAACTGGTCACACTTTCACCCACTACTCTCATTGCTGTTAACCGTCAGTTCTTTCCTGACACTTTCTCGTAATGGGAACGTTGCATGCCGCACATTGTAAACCGCCATACCAATACCCCAATGAGCATCCCCTAGTTTGTGACATATTTGCTGTCTCGAGTAAATGGGTCAAGTCGTGAGACTCGCCGCTAAAAGGAGCACATAGTGCTTTTAGGTCAAATAATAAAATTATTTGTGAAATCAATATTTATGAAACATCGCTTATAATCGATGTTTATAAAGCATTACTTTTAAACAAACATCTAAAAATAAATGATGTACAGGAAGCATCGTTGTTTTAGAACTCTCCAAAATTAGTCGCGAGTTGAATGTGTTAAAAGGAGCGTGACCACCCTCTTTTAGGGAGTTGGTAGGAGCTACGCCCGCATATCAGGGAGTAGCCGATCAGTCCCTATAGGAGAGTGGCGACTGGTAGCCTTTCTTGAATCCTATCGGTCGATCTAGGTTGGATATGGAACGTTTAAATTGGCTAGCCAAGTCAAGTGGCTAAGACGATTTGCTGCAGTTAATGACTTATGTTGAATCATACAAGTAGCGTGCATAGCCACCTTTGAGTGATCGTTTGGGGATCCTATGAACGAGTCATGACTTGTCCGATCGTTCCCTGTGGAGGAGGGGTGGACGGTGATCATGATGTCATCCAGAATCCGATCTAAACCGTCCGACCAAGCTAGCGAAGTTGGAAGAACAAGATGATTTGCGAAAGTTGTATGCTTCTGTTATTGTATTTTAGGGTTCGTGCGGCCACCCTACCATTGGGCCAAACGATTTGTTGCGTTTGCCACTAATTTAGATAGGACTATTAGGTATATGCACCAATGGCTTGCTGGTGAGTGTGCAAGCATCTCGTTTTTCTCCTGAAATTAGATCTATGTCATTCGACTAGGATGGCGAAGATAGACGTCCGTGATCAATTTGCGGCAGTTGCGTAACGCCGCTTATTCAATTTTGGGTTTTATAAGCGCGCGATCACCCTACTTTGGGCAAGCGGTTTGACGTGCTTCAATATCGCCGCATGTAGTTCGATCAGCTGGGGATGGAGATGAGCCGTCGGCGATCATGTTGGCGCCTCTTCGATCTTCCAAAACATGATCTAAGCCGTCCAACTTGGTTAACTAAGTTGGAGGGATGTGATAATTTTGAGACCGTTATGGTCGGTCTAGCTCGTTTGATCTTTTCTTTCGCAGCGCGATCACCCTGGTTTTGGTTAGCGATCAGGGTGTTGTAGGTGAACTAAAGGGATCCGATCGGCTGGGATGCTAGTGGGCCTACCGGTGGTCATCATGATGTTCTCCTAGTTCCGTTAGGAGTAGGCTAGCTTGTTAAATTGTGTGGCCATGATCATTTTTTCAGACTTACATGGACAGTCTAGATTTTCCTTAAGGAATTTAAACATGTCGATCGTGCTAGCTTTCAATTAAAAAGTGTGTGAGCACGCCGATCTCTTCATTAGAGAGTGGTGTAGCCTATGTGAGTGTTTTCATGCAGGTCTCAACACTGACACTTCGGGAGGTTCATGCAACTCCGCTGCGAATGAACATTAACCGTCATGCCATGCCAATATGGAGAGTTCGGCTGGGAATATAGCATAGCAAAATACTAGGCAGGTCATGCATTAGTGAATAATGCTGGTGGAAAATAAAATTCATCGAATATTTGGGATTGTTGATATGCACCATTCTGAGTGAATTATATATATATATATTGAATTGCTCAATATATCTGTGAGCGAAGAGGTTTATACACTCATCACTTTCAGCTGGCTTCTATTCCTTTACAGGATGACAACGCATTAAAAACAGGGTTTCACAATTTTGGCCATGAACCGAAAAACACCATCAATATTAATTCCCATGCTTACTACGTAACAGTGACATTATTGCGGGGTAAGAACTAGATGGTGACAAATAAAGACAAAACTTATGAGGAAAAGTAGACAGATATTACCAGGAGATGTGAGTCGGCTTGTCCTTGGAACATGGTACAAGGCGTACAGATGAACGTTCCCCTAGCATGATGTCGGTTGGCCTCAGGTAGATCAACAGACGGTTGGTTGGTATCTCAAACTACATTCAAAGTCCCTTGTACATCTGAGCATCGTCTGAGAGCATGTCCAAGTTTTCGTGGCTTCGGTTGGCATGTAGTAAAAATGGAGGCGCGATAAATCATCTCATCCAACAAGTGCTAGGACTGAAAGGTTTGCTACCTAGTTAAAGCGTCATAGGGTGGAGCATGAGAATCTCTCGGGCGAACGTGAACCCCTGGATAAACATGAACACCATATTCATGACGATGTCATAATCCTCGACTCTGACGTGGACGAACCAGAATACCCTCAAAATATTGTTGAAGCAGTTTCTGAAAAGGATGTCGGGGCAACTTCTGAAGAGTTTATAGGAAGAGTGGCATCTGGAGAAGATGTTGAAGCGGACTCCGAAGTGAATGTTGGTGCAGCTTACGAAGAGGATGTTGAAGCGGCTTCTGGAGAGGATGTTTAAGTGGGCTCCGAAGTGAATGTTGGTGCAGCTTCCGAAGAGGATGTTGAAGCGTATTCTGGAGAGGACATTGAATCGGCTTCTGCAGAGGGATCCAGTGAAGGCTCCATTGACCCTGGCGTTGATGATACTTATTTGATGTTTAGTAGTCTTTTGTTTCATGCATCTGGAGCCAGGGCTTCATCAAATAATAATCCTTCATTCATGATGCTTTCATGATTTTATGTTTCCAGTTGGATGAATGAATGAAATATCCTGACTAAGAAGTCTAGATTCTTGGAAAGATCTCGCAATATCTTGAAACTTTATATGTAGCGCTCTCCGGTAGCCTGTGTTCATGATATTCATTCCTAAAACGCGATTTTACAATATGATCTCTTCGCATTTAATTGAGGCGGCATGGTGGATAGGAAGACAACACACAAGTAGTAATGGTTGGAAAGTCTGTGTTTGATTCTCATGGGAAGATGCGTCTCTTCAACAATAATATTTCCACACATGTAATGCTAGTAACAACAATTTAGAGTAGGGAAGAATAAAAATTATGGCTCGACCAACCTTTTATTTGATATTCCTCTTGTAAATTACACGCTTCTTGAAGATTTGTGGCGTGCCGGGATAGGTATGTAGAAACATGGGAACTTTGACACGAATTTAGAGACCCAATAAGCCTCATATTATGGGCTAAACGGATGAGAGAGGCCTTATCTTCAATCGACGACATGTGCAACGTGATTTCTGAAGAAGCAATTGTGAACTGGGAGTGTCACTGGGTACGTGCGCCACCTTCAGATTCGTTGCTTCCCGGTCCATGAAATGATTTTCAAAATCTGAAAATTGCATATTGAAGTGGACAGAAACTCCTCTAGGGATCACGTCGGTTAAAAGAGGTGGTGATTGAGAAATCGTCTCAATGTTGGAGCAGGCTTCTCTTCGGGATACGGTGCTTTCCAAGGAGAATCTGTTGCTGCTTGATGATTTCCCTTGAACATCTTGCTCTTTCTTTTTCCTTTACATATTCCCCTCTTAGAAATTTACTGAAAGATGTAAGGTGTTTCTTTCATGGTTTTTTTTTTTTTTTTGGTTTTGAACTGATGGGTAATGGTTTTGTGAGGAAATGATATTTTGATTAACTGATAAAATGAAATCCTAATTATGAATGCAAGCAGTGCAGACATTTTGGAGGAATTACAAATATTGCATGAAAAAGGGAAAATGCTAGGCGACGTGTCGTCTTAGGTATTGAAAGGTTTAATCCACCTGAGGTGTATTACTATGCATTTTAGCTTGTCATCATTGATAAGTTTGCAGTAGCCTCCCAAGATAATTTTTACTATTAGGTATGACTCATCTCCTGGGGAATTTGGCGGAGCAGGTTTGGCAGCAACCCTTACTACTATATCTCCAACTTGAAATGGATTTGGGCGTTGCATGGTTACTTGATTCTTAGATTCCCCATCTTTGACTGTTAAATCTTCTAAATTTTTAATAAAATATTTGAAAGGCCCGACACCCCATTCACATCTCCTAGTGATGGCTGGGTTGATGATCGGGTCAAATCCCCGGCCCTTGACGGAAGGAGGAGTGACTTACTGCAGAAAGGGTTGTTCAATAAAACTTACTTGAATTCGAAATCTACGAATGTACATCTCCGGTCTCTCTCCAGTTGGGTCACATTGGAAAGTTGTTGATATGGCAGCAAATAATCCTCCGGGTTGGATGGCTTGTTGGAAATCCTTTCAGGTATAGACACTGGTAAAGGACATACCCCCAGCTTTGCTTTGTTTCCATGCACCCACGAGCTCCCAAGAACCATATCATAATTTTGGCATTCTCTGACAATATGAAATTTGGCGTGCGTTAGAGCATATTCCACCTTGATTTCGAGATTGACGTACCCATAAGTGTCGTTAGACTTCCCTTCCGAGTTTTTTTTTATCATGGTTGGACAGTGAACGGCTTCCTGTTTTGGGATTTTTGTGGCTTTCAGAGTCTTGATGGTGACAACGTTGAAGTCATAGTCTGTGTCAATCAACATGTTTTCAAACTCGACACCCTTCAGGTGGACAGTGGTCAGTAGTCCCCAGTTGCATTTTCTAACAGCGCCTCCTAAGAGAGATTGGGGTTTAAGAGTATCTTTTTCGACTGAAAAAATCCGCTTACCTGACACAATGCGATTGAGAGATGCAAATATATCTCGACTCTATGACTTAGAGAAATAAAAAATTTCACATACACGCTTCATCATAGATTGCACGGTCTTGTAAGCAGAGTCCCCATAAAGTGTGCAGCTTCTGTCTAGAAGAGGGTCTTTGTGAACTCCCTCAGTGCCTAGTTGAAGTTCTCCTGCATCTATTTTTTACTTGAAAATACGCTTCAACTTGTTGCATTCATTGGTGGGATGATTGACGAACCTGTGGTAACGACAATATTTAGGATTTGACGTCTCTTCCTCAGTTGGTGGGTTTCTGATAGGAGGTAGTTTGATGGCATCATCTTGAATCCATGCTTCCAGGAGCTCAATTACTTCCTCTATTGGGAACGGGAAGTTTGGAAAAGCATCTCCAGTTTCTTGTTGTTGCGTTGGCGCCTTAGTCACGGCCTTCCATGGCGGAGCATCTTGATGCGCTGGTGCCGCACGTTTGGGTTGTTGTTCCGCCGCTGGAGCTTTTCTATTTCCTCCTTCACCCACTACACTTACAGAGGGTCCAACATTGTATTGTTTGTTGGTGAAACGTCGGCTTCCTCGAGTTTCACGTGCATCTTTATTTCTGGCGGGTCTGGTCCTCTCCAGCAATGCCGGTGTTGTTGTGGACGAACGCTTAGCAGCTTCATGAAGTTCATAAAATGTTTGGAAACGCAGGTTCTCCAGTAAAGCGCGATATACAGGTACCATGTCATTAATGCACAGCTCCACCAATTGATGCTCAGTTACATTTGGATCATGATAATCTAGCGCTTGAATCCTGAATCTCTTGACATAATTATTTAGATGTTCATTGTTTCGCTGAAAACATCCTTCCCAAGTCTGAAAAAGTCATTTTCTCAGACATAAAAAAAATATTTCTTGTAAAAAGCGATAACCATTTCACACCAGTTGGATATGTTATTTGGTGCGATGTTATTGTACCCGGTATACGCTCTTCCGGTAAGGGACTTTGAAAATTCTTTCAGGCGAAGGACATGATTGTATTCGTGCTCTCCCAAGGATTCCAGAAAATGAGAGATGTGTTCACGAGCATTACCAGTACCATCATAGAGGGAAAAATGAGGATAGGAGTATCCTCTTAAGAGAGGAACTCTTTGCACATCATGAGGATATAGAGGTTGGTGCTGGTGCATGTTTATCGTGTTTTTTTCCTCGATTTTGGAGGAAACGCTCCAGATCCTATCGTGTGATGAAGTTGGACGACTGATTCCTTTCTCGTAAGCGTTCAGGAGCAACACGAACCTTCTCATCTATGAAGGTACTCCATGTTGAAGTGCTTGCACTAGGAGTATTAAAAGTATTCCTTATTGGCTCCATGGGTTGACGCGGCTCTTGTGGTAGTCGCTCTGTTAGCGTCTTGAGGAAAGTGAGTACCTATTTCTGAGTTGTAGCCATGTCCACTGAGCTTTAGCGAGAACTTCTTGTCTTTTCATCAAATCAACAATGGTGATATGGGGTTGGCTTCCTCGGACTCCTCCAGTCTCTCGTCCCGATGAAGAAATGGTGGCACCCCTGGTGACGATTGGAGGTGTGATGCTCGAAAAAATATTAGGAGTAGTAGCGGCTCTGGCTCTGGTAATAGGAGGCGTCACACCAGAGGGGATGCTTCCAGCGTTACTGGTGTTGGTGCTAGAGAATGTAGCACCATACGATGTTTTTACTGTGCTGGCAGGCGGTATATTGGTGTTAATGACATGGATATTAGCACCAGGAGTGTTATCAGCGCTCGCAATATCAGGGTTGGTAACTTACCCAGACCTAAGATCAACCATCTTGAATTTGAGAAAATTGAAATGAATTGAAAATTGATCTTGCAACCGAGAGATTAATCTCCCACTATGGTCGCTAGTTATTTTGGGTAAAATCTGATTCTGCTGTTTTTGGTAAATTTGGGTACGTTGATGAGAAACGAATTCAAACCCTAAACAAATACACTGCACGAGAGTACTTTTAGATTCGAGAGATCAATCTGTAAGACTCTGGCCTAAACCAAGAAATGTTTGTTCCAGATTCAATTCGGTCAAAAAGTGAAGGAGAAGGGTTGATCTTAGGGAGGGAAGCGAAGAAGGTGTTTCAGAATGTTGAATTATGAAGGTGTGTTTGTTTTATGACTTGTATCAGAATGTGAAACTGGCTTGCAAAACATAAGCTATCAGTTCTTGGTGTTTTTTGGATACTTGTGTTGATAACACTTGTATTATTTTTTTGTTTGAAATAGGTTGAAATCTTATTTATACAAATCATGTTCGAGAACCCCTGATCCTGTAGGAAGTGGAGGTGATTAAGCAGTGGAGAGGTGGGGTTGTGTAAAAGAGGTGATCTCCACGTTTCCATTATGAGGGAAAACTGGTCACACTTTCACCCACTACTCTCATTGATGTTAACCATCCGTTCTTTCCTGACACATTCTCGTAATGGGTGCATTGCACGCCGTACGCTGTAAACCGCCAGACTAATACCCCAGTGAGCATCCCCTAGTTTGTGACATATTTGATGTCTCGAGTAAATGGGTCAAGTAGTGAGCCTCGCCGCTAAAAGCAGCACATAGTGCTTTTAGGTCAAATAATAAAATCATTTATAAAATCAATATTTATAAAACATCGCTTATAATTGATGTTTATAAAGCATCGCTTTTAAACAAACAGCTAAAAATAACCGATGTGTAGAAAGCATCGTTGTTTTAGAGCTCGTCCAAATTAGTCGTGAGTTGAATATGTTAAAAGGAGCGTGACCATCCTCTTTCAGGGAGTTGGTAGGAGCTACGCCCGCTTCCCAAGGAGTGGTCGATCGGTCCCTATAGGAGAGTGGCGACTGGTATCCATTCTAAAATCTTATTGGTCGATCTAGGTTGGATCTGGACCGTTTAAATCGTCTAGCCAAGTCGAGTGGCTGAGACGATTTGCGGCAGTTAATGACTGATGTTGAATTATACAAGTAGCGCGAATGGCCACCTTTGAGTGATCGTTTTTGGATCCTATGAATGAGTCATGACTTGCACGATCGTTCCCTGTGGAGGAGGGGTGGCCGGTGATCACGACGTCACCCTGTTGGTCATCTAGAATCCAATCTAAACCGTCCAACCAAACTGGAGAAGTTGGATGAACGAGATGATTTACGGCAGTTTAAAGGCTGTCGTTATTGTATTTTAGGGTTTGAATCCGTGCGGCCACCCTGCCATTGGGACAAACGATTTATGGTGTTTTCCACTGATTTGGACATGCCGATTAGGTATATGCACAAATGTTTTGTGGGTGAGTGTGCAAGCTTCTCGTTGGCCTCCTAAAATTAGATCGAGGCCGTCCAACTAGGCTGGCGAAGATAGACTTTTGTGATCAATTTTCGGCAGTTGCATAACACCGCTTATTCAATTTTGGTATTTATAAGCGTGCGATCTCCCTACTTTGGGCAAGCGGTTTGACGTGTTTCTAGATCGTCGCGTGTATTTCGATCAGTTGGGGATGGAGATGAGCCGCCGGTGATCATGTTGGCACCTCTTCGATTGTCCAAAACACGATCTAAACCGTCCAACTTGGTTGGCTAAGTTTGACGGATGTGATGATTTTGAGACCGTTATGGTCGGTCTATCTCGTTTGAGCTTTTCTTTCGCAACGCGATCACCCTAGTTTTGTCTAGCGATCATGGTGTTATGCGTGAAATAAAGGGATCCGATCGGATGGGACGCTAGTGGACCTATCGGTGGTCATCTTGATACTCACCTAGTTCCACTAGGAGTAGGCTAGGCTTTTTGAACCAACTAAGTGAACACGTTTAGGTACGATTACCTTTATCCAAATGATGGTACATTTCATTTGTATATAACAAGTGAAGTTCGATCTAACAGTTGAAAGATATTAGCTTGAATCTAATCAGGTTTTCATCTAACGGTGAATATTAAATGCTCTGTTACCAAGGTAACTTAAATTGCAAACCCTGAGTTAGAGACTATATAACGGAAAACTCTAGCAACTGGGAAACCGAATCCCCACACCTTCTGTGTGATACTAGTTGTATAATCTAGAGTCGATTCTCCTTTAACCTTAGGTTTCTCACGAGACCCTATAGGTTAACGACTTAAAGACTTCATTGGGATTGTGAAGCCAGACCCAACTATTTTCTGTGTAGTTGCATGATCTGATCTTGCTGTTTCTATCGTGATTGAGTACAAATGTAAGATTGGCTTGTGATCTATATCTCCTATAGGAAAGATATAAAAGTAGTCACAAATACCTTCATCTCATCGTTTGTGATTCCACAATATATTGTTTCGCTAGTCGATTAGGATTATTGTGAGGTGATTGATATTTCTAGGTTGTTCTTCGGGAATATAAGTCCGGTGATTGAGTACAAACATAAGATTGGCTTGAGATTTATATCTCTTATAGGCAAGATAGAAAATTAGTCACAGACACCTTCATCTCATCGTTTGTGATTCCACGATATCTTGTTTCGCTAGTCGATTAAGATTATTGTGAGGTGATTGATATTTCTAAGTTGTTCTTAGGGAATATAAGTCCGGTGATTAAGTACAAACATAAGATTGGATTGAGATTTATATCTTCGATAGGCAAGATAGAAAAATAGTCACAAACACCTTTATCTCATTGTTTGTGATTCCACAATATCTTGTTTCGCTAGTCGATTAAGATTATTGTGAGGTGATTGATATTTCTAGGCTATTCTTCGAGAATATAAGTCCGGTATATCAATTGGTTCCTGTTCACCTTGATTTATCAAAATATGGAACAAAACTCGTACGTAATTCTGTGGGAGACAAATTTATATAATCTAATAGACTTTTCTGTGTGAGACAGATTTGTTTATCAAGTCTTTGAATTTGGGTCGTAGCAACTCTTAGTAGTGGGTGAGATCATCTAAGGGAATCAAGTGCGTAGTATCCTACTAGGATCAGAGACGTAAGGAGCGCAACTGTACCTTGAATCAGTGTGAGATTGATTAGGGTTCAACTACAGTCCAGACCGAAGTTAGCTTTGTAGTAGGCTAGTGTCTGTAGCGGCGTAATACAGTGTGGTGTTGATAGGTGTCTAAAACACCCAATTTTGATAACGATTTCTTACACTTTTCTTCTTATTTCTCTTGGAATTTTTTATATTACGCATCTTTTCTATGTTTTTAGGTACAAAGACTTGAAGTTGCGAAAAGGAAGGAAAAGTGCCACTAATTTTGTTTTCTTAAATTTTTTATATCAGAAAAATTCCTAAGACATATATTCCATCATAGTTTCAATTTGGTTACACAAAAATGGAACTTTGTGTGGCGGTCATGTGGCCATTTCATGGAGTGCATTTTATTTATATATAAAAATATGAAACTTTTGTAGTGATAAAGGTGAGAATGATGGAGAAAGAGACAGAGTTTCTTATTGATCATTAGCATGGTTACATGGAACAATGTCCTTTATATACATGTAGAAGGAAGACCCTAGATATCTAGCTGGGCCACACATCTATGGACCGTAGGCCCTACAACACTCCCCCTTGTGAGGTCTAATAGAACTTCATAAGCAGTGCTTCACATTTAGTGCTTCGAATGTTGTTCTTCAAATGTCTTCTTCTCCTTGATGACTTGTGTCGAAATCAATTGCCTCAATAAAACTTTGACAAGGAAAACCCCAGAGGGACAAAAACTTGGTACAACTCTTTACATGTAGTACTTCACATGTTATATCATATTTTACATGTAGTTCATCACATGTAATATGATCTTCAAAGATCAAAGAGTCTAAGTTAATTGCCTCGTTAAAACTTCGCTAGGGAAACCCAGAGGGACAAAACCTGAAATAAAAAGTACAATATTAAGTAAAATTAGAACATAGTTTGATTCGAATATGTTGCCTCATTAAAACCTTAAAAAGGAAAACCCAATGGGATAAAACCTTGACGAAGGGAAAAGAGTACAACGTGATAGATACAAGTAAAGGTAATCTATTGCAGATGATCACTTTTCTCCGTTGAAGTTGACTAGTTTCTTCAAACTCCTAAGGCAGAAAATCCTTGTGGGAAAGACAATAGTGAGGAACTTACATTCCCGGTGTTTGTGGTTGTCTCATTAAAAACCTTACCGAGCAACAAAACCCTGTGGGAAAAAGTAACCTCGGTGAAGGAAAAGAGTTCAACGCACCATTAGATGCTCCCCCTGATGTCAGAAAATTTTCAATAGTCTAATGCAGTCAAAAAGAGTTTATCACACTTTACTTTGGTGACTTGAATGTTTATAAGACCATGTTGTTGATTCTACAAGTTACGTTGCTTAAGAGAATATCACGTTTCATTTTTTTTATTCAGATATTTCCAGTAATATCAACGTGATATCTATGTATTCAACGTTCAATCATACTTGATGTTTTTAGTGTTGCCTCGCTAAAAACCTTGTCGAGTAACAAAACCCTTTGGAAAAAACTATTCTCGATCGAAGGGAAAAAGAGTACAACACGGCTTCAATTTCAAAGTAAAATATGTCAACATCATATCCTTGGATCCTCCCCTGATTACTTTCAGAGTTGTTCCAGACAGTTTCTTTAGTCATGTACTTTTCGAAACTGAATATCGGTAATGAATTAGAAAATAGTCTACCATATCTCCCCCTGATTACTTTCGTTGGATAAGAGATTATTGTTCCTTCATAATCAAAAACTTTTGGATTGCACTTTCATTATCATTCTTTTAATGTCTTTGCAGGGATAAAACAAATTTCTATCAATGGTTACTTTTAAGTATATGACTACATTCACTATACCATTCCAATAACGTTGCGTTTGCGCTTAGTTATATCGAGCTAACAAGTTCCATGAGGATGTAAAATTTAATCGAGTACATTATTATACTAAGTACATCAATGCGTCTATTATACTTAGATATGGGAATTTCATCTCCCAACACATCTTCTGTTAGATCATTGCCGGTCGAACTTGCATGCGTTGCTATCTCAAGCATGTTTGTCAATGTTAGTGATCAAAACTATAAAGTCTTGATTTCTAGTCTACTATAGCTAAGGTCTCGGACTAGGATAGAAAGTGTAGTTGAGCTCAATAACTCCATGGCAATAATCATACAAGATGAAGGACTACTCAAGGAACCAGTGGATCTTCATCGACTAAAAGATATGTGGAGACTTAAACTTATCTATCACTCAAAAGTCTATCTACTCCATCTCCTATCTTGAGACAAAAGTCATATTACTATATAGACTAAGAATATACACATGTGATATTTCGAGCTGAGTATATCTCGCTTATCTATTTCTCGAAATATGTGTTGGTAAAGCTTTTGCTTTAGCCAAGTTCATCTTTACCTAGTGACGGAAGTCATGTTATGTTTCAATCATTTTTTAAATCGCTCTGACGAAAAATAGTTTGTGAATAACAACTATATAACACCCTCTGAGAATGTTTCAATGATTAAAATGAAAGTTTAGACAAAATAACCATTGGGGGATATAAACATTGTTGTGGTAACACATATATGTATAAGTCCTTAGCACTTGAACCGAAGTTTGAGAACTTTGTTGATCAAGTGAAAACGGAACTTGAGCAGCCAACTCAGTCCGCGAACGTGCGTAGTTCTCGATCCCAAGAATTTCTGCTGGAGTTTTAGGCGGTGTGATTGGTGGCGGTGGTGGTGGACAGCGGTGGCGGTGGTGGACAGTGGTGGTGGTTGGCGGTGTTGGTGGACAGCGGTGGTGGTTGGCGGTGGTGGACAGTGGTGGTGGTTGGCGGTGGTGGTCGTCGGCGGTGGTGATTGGTGGTTGGCGGTAGCGGTGGTAGTTGGCGGTGGTTGGAGATGGTGGTCATCAGTGGAGGCGGTGGTTAGTGGTTAGCAGCGGTGGTTGAAGGTGGACAGTGGTGGTGGTGGTTGGCGGTGGACAGTAGATGTAGTCTTTTTTTTTTTTTTTTTAAATAGTGGTTAGTAGTTTTGTATATACACTATATAAAGGAGGGTATTTTAGTAATGTATTAAGCTTAGGGGTATAATTTAAGTTGGAAATGGTATTTTTCAAGGGGTCTCATACTAGGGGTATATAGATAATATTCCATATATTTTATGTGACGATTCATTTTCTTTCTAGTGTTTTGTTAGATATTCGGGTCGGATCTGAATATGGTCGCACATATTGTATGTGGAAAGTCCGGTAGGGTTCCATATTTCTTAGGGTTTGGAACCTACTTAAACATATCTAAGATATGTGTAAAAAGGTTACGTGATTCCACTAATATCACACATAAGTTTACCATAAGAAAAGTGGTAACTCTAACTCTAAAGAGAGTTACCATTAGGAGAAAAAGGTTTTAAGTTCTTAGCATGTGAATCAATAGATACACAAAAAGGATGAACAAATAAAAACATACCAGGTTGCCAAGTGAATTTAAAAGACTTGGAGTCAGCGATCTTGAAACCCCGCGAAGGGTATCACTGTCAGCTAGTATGGGAGCATCGCAGACTATGGCGAGGGACTGAGAAATTTCATTAGTAGCTTCATCCCCATACTCATTTGGGATACCAAACATATTTTTGCCAATTGTTTTGGATAAATGAGCCATTGAAGAATCAGAATCAGAAGAATTCTTTATAGAAGGGAAGCTGTTATTATTGAAATCCTCGTCATTATTACCCTTATCAAGATCAACACTTAGATTTTATGGAATGGGTTGAGAAGTTGAAGAAGAAGAAGGTTGGGTCTTTCTTTTCTTCAAAGGAGGATCTCCAGATTCTTCATTGCGAGGGGCAGAAGACTTCCCTTTAGGAATAACAATAGATTTATTCTGATCGCTAGACTCTTCACCACGAGGGGCAGAAGGCTTCCCTTTGGGAGGAATAGTAGGTTTATTCTTTGAAGACTTTTCCTTAGTTCTCACGGGCTTTATTGGTTCTAGTTCTTCGATTTCATGCGAGCACAGATGAAGATAAGAAATAGGGGCAACAATATATTGTTAAAATTTATGAAGAAATATTTCTTACTTCATCCGTGAAAGATTTAAGAGCTAAGAAAGTATTGGGTTTCCTAAGATTTTGATAGCTGAGTTTCATTCTATCAATCTGAGAAAGATCAAAATAGTTAGCGAGAATATAAAGAAGACAGTAAATGATAATAATGTTAAAAGTTAAGAGAATATACTTCTTTAGATCTTTCAGGCCAGTTGAAGACCCATGGCTCATATTATGAGAGATTCTCAGGTAGTGGGAGAGGACCAGATATATAAGGACCTTCAAGACATAATGAAAATATGAACCACTTGTCATCGCTAGAATGGCGAGGACCTTGGTTGGTAGATGTATGCCAATCAATATCCAGCATAAGAGATTTGTCACCAGTGACCTTCTCTTTTTTCAAGCGAACACCCCAGCAGGTGCTATCCCTCTTCATAGGGACTATTCTATAATTTACAAAGAAGTTATCCACAGTATAATCCGCAGAAACAATGGGGACATCTTTAAATTGTGGATTCTTCGCATCTTCAAGGTAGCGAGATC
The DNA here is from genome assembly GCA_023529315.1 of Papaver bracteatum. Lineage (NCBI taxonomy): Eukaryota > Viridiplantae > Streptophyta > Magnoliopsida > Ranunculales > Papaveraceae > Papaver > Papaver bracteatum. The sequence goes on along the minus strand of JAJJWX010000797.1, from coordinate 172,853 downwards.
CTTTGCCAGCTCCGCGAGAGGCATATTCAATAATCAATCGGATACAATCTCCACCCAATTGATATACCGCTCGCGAAAACCTTTTGTCAGAAATTATTTGATAAAATAGCGGAAGATTTGGGTCATAAAGAGGGATGGGAAGACCGGATTCAAGTTGTCCTAGCGATACTATAATTTTCTCGCGAGAACATTGATCATCAGTAAATAATTTGAGAGAAAGTTCAGATCTAGAATCCTGATTTGGAATTTTAGACAGAGTAAAACCTTTGCTTTGAAGCTTTTCTTGCATCTCTCCAAAAGCAATCAAGTTTTTAGCACCATCGATAACCATTTCTTAAGTATTGGAATGAAGAAAAGGACTGAAAGAAAAGAAAGAAATCACAGCAGTAACAGAAGCGCAATTCGCGGAAGAACAGTAAATTTGCAGAGAGGTTATGGAGAGAAATAAGAAGAAAGTAAAAGAGAAAAAGAAAGGAATGAGAGAAGTATTTATAGAAGAAGAAATTTCTCGAAAAATATGAAGGAAATTAATGCAAAGAAAAGACGTGGGTGTTCAGATCGCAGCGGTTAGAAGGGACGTGTCAAAAATTTATTAGAAGAAAGAATACGTGAAAATAGCTGGCGAAGGACACAGAAACGTGTCAGAACAAAGAAGTCTGAAAAATAAGCAGTTATGGCATTCTAAAAGTTCTCATGATCTTCTATTCTTCGCGGAAAAGACATGGGAAGAGGCAAGATGTAGGACCAGAATATCGCCACAACGCTATTTTTGCGATATTAACAACACTTTTGCGAGCGTCACACAAGACTCTTTAACAACATTTCGCGGGCATTACAGAATATCCAGAAGAAGGACATAAAATCTAACGATGGAAGAGGTACAAGAAGATTATGCTTATTCTGTGATGGTCATCATTCTTGCGAGAAAGAACATTATAGCGATCGCAATGAGATCGCAGAGTAAATCCGAAATAGGAGGAAAACTTAGCTGTCATCCACTATGTAAATCCCTATATAAAGGATTCATTAGATTCAGAAAAGGATGATGTATTTTTTAGAGTTGAGAAAGTCTTGAGGAGAGATAAACTCTAGAAAGAAATTTGTACTTCTGAGTTTTTACATCTTTTGTAAAATTTATGAAGTTAGAATAATAAAAGTTTCGGTGTTCATCTTCAAATATGACTTAATTTTTATAGATTCTTATCAAGGGTGTAGTGTAGGATTTCCTACAACTACAATTATCTTTTACCGTTCTTATGACCATGAGGTGTTTGCTAGGTATCTAAGTACGCAATTAGGTAACTCGTATGCAACCCTAATGCTAGTATCGAGAACTTTAATTTGCAATTGTTAGAGTAATCTTTACGTAAGTAGCGGTGCACTATTTGTCGCAAAGGGATTTTGTATGCAATAGTGTGTAAAAGATAATCATAGGTTAACGTGTCGAGCTTACGAACATGTGGCTAGGAGCAACTTGATTCACAAATTTATCAATTGATTTAATTACACCTAGAGAGCTTATTTCATTTGATTAGAATCCGCTAGAGAACTTATTCTATACGGTGTGATTTAAGGAATCTAAAGATTAGTTGAGCTTATAACTTGTCTTAAGTTGTTAACAATCGAAATTATTTGGAGATAGAACTTGTATGATTAATAATATCTTGTTTGGTAGTGGCGAATGAATCTCTAGTCAATATCATCTTATAATTTGAATTACAATCTTAAAAATTTGTGTCTTTCAACACAACAATTTGCTACATATAATAACTTAAAACTCACACCTCTCTGTGGACTTGAACTCGACTTGCCTCACTACTTCTTTATAGATATGTGTAACATAATAGAATTATTATTGATAGGTTGACAACCTCATCAGGTGTTCAAATATGGACTAGGTCCTGGGGTTTTTCTACATTTGCGGTTTCCTCGTTAACAAAACTTCGGGTGTCTGTGTTATTTCTTTTCCGCATTATACTTTGTTATATAATTGAAATATCATAGGTTATGCGTTGAATCGATCAATTGGTAAATCCAACCTTTGGTTGTTGATTGAAATTGATTGATCCTTGAACATTGGTCTTTGGTACCGTTCAAGTTATCTCTCGTGTATTCAATCAGGCTCGCAAATTCTTATTTGTTTGATTGTGAATTGAATTGAGAAATTGAGATATAACTTTTTGATATACTTTTCTTAAGATTGAGTCTAATTGTCTAGTTGATTTTCTTGAAAGTATATTAGATTTAGTCCATACATATTGCTAAGCGAAATATTGGGTACGGTTGTTATACCCCGCTTTTTCAATTGGTATCAGAGCAGGCAAACACATTTAAGACCTCATAAGTCTGTTTTTGCATCAATCTGATTATGGACGAGTCTATCTCTAATAATGTACCCGTTCAGAAATTACCAGGTGATTCCGAAAGCTTGGATTCACCTGAGAGAACTGTCACATCTAAGTCAATATCTAAATATTCTCTTGATTTAAAAACTATTGATTGGGAAACACTCCTAGAAGGAACAATTGGTTGAACTTTCTGATGAAGGTTATTCATATATTGATAGAGATGTTGATGAGGAAGTCTCAGAGCATGTTAAGTTTTTGGATTCATTGAAAATGAAGAATATTACAACTTATCATGTCACACCTCTTCTGACTCCTCTCTGTCGAGAAAACAAGAAATTGAAAAGGATTTACGGAGGTCTTTATGGTCGGAATCGCTCTTGCGTATCGGTCCTCAAAGATACCGCGAAAAACCTGAGTAGAAAGTCACTTGAATGTGACCGTGTTTATCAAAAATACTTCTTGTTGGAAGAGAAACTTGCAGAAATTGAAGGAAGAATTAACTCTCAACAAGCAAGTTTTGATGATAGAGAAAGCGCTTTTCTCGCTCGAGAGAAATTCCTTGAGGCTGATTTAGCTGCTGCTCTTGATAAAATCAAGATGTTGGAAGATGAATTGAAAAAGTTCAATACTAGTTCAAGCAAATTAACCATTATGCTAGGAGCAAGTAAAAATCATCGCGATACACGATGATTGGGCTATAAGGGAATATATGCTCCAAGTATTAACAAAGAGGTAAAATTTGTCAAGGAAAGTGATTCTTCTCAACAAAAGGTTTCCACTGAAAAGAGAAAAGTATATCAACCTCCAAAGTCGGCACACACGGATCGAGGTAATGTTTGACACTATTGCGGAAATAAAGGTCACCTGGAAAGGAGATGTCGTTTCCGTATAAAGAATGAGAAACTTCATGATGTTCTTGTTTGGGAATCACAAGAAGTTGTGAAACCAAGATCATATGTTAAGACTAATTCCCTTAATGTTACAGGTTATAACTGTCCAACCTTTAGGCAAAGGAATCAGTGTTGTGATAAACCTATATTTTCCTATAAACGTCATACGAATCCTTTTCACAATCGTAATGATTATCAAAAGGATAACTTCATAATGACGAAGACAAGATCCGATGCTCCCAATATGAGAAGGACTAACTTGCAAAAGAATAATCAATCCAATTCTCTTCCGACAATTATAGAAGAGAGTAATGGGAAGAAGGTTCAGGTTGTTCCTAAACGTACTCAGAAGTGGACACCAAAGAAAGTCAATGATTTTTTGAGTATGAAAATGAATGATCTCCCAGAAATTTCCATGACTATGGATAAGGCAGTATCCATGATGTTGGAACTTAAAAAGTTCTTTGGAAAGATCGATTTGGATGTGAAAGGTTCTAAAAGCGATCTCTTTCATGATAGTCCAAAAATCACTTGTGGTGGGCAAGACATTGTTCACCTCAACACAACTTTATTGTGTTGTAAGTGCATCCTCACCAAGGAATTCACTGATATGTATACGGTGAGGGAAGCACGAGAATTGGGGCACATAGATTATGTTCTATAAGGCTATATAATTCGATTAGATTCTTCTAAAAAGGTATGTCTATAAACTTAAGCAAATTTTGTTTTTTTATTTAATTTCTTAGAGTACTTATAATGATCCATTTACCTTACTTATCATTCATTTCTACCTAACTTGATCTGTGTTTAAGGTTCTTAAATGTTTAGGTTTTGAAAATAGTAGTTCGGGATGTTTGGAATTCATGTACACATACCAGGTATGTATACCATCATTTAAAATCAAAATCCAGGGATTTTAGTACGCATACCCGTTTGCATACTGCTCCAGGTCATGAAACTTCATTTGCAAACCGGTATGCATACTTTCCCGTAGACGTCGATATTCGGTAAACTTGTTTTGGCCGTAACTTCTTTGTCCGAACTCGGAATGACCTCATTCTTTTTGGTGAATCATAAAGAAGGAAGTTCAAGAATGGGCAGTAGTACGCTTTACTATGGGATTCTTGAATGTTCACAATTCTCTTATGTGAACGATGATGCATGGTCTTTAATGACTTTGTATGTTCTTCTTTGTTAAGAAAATATTTTTATACGCCTTTGGTAGCTATTCCTAGTGTAAATCCGTGCGAAAAAGATTGATTCTACCTTTTAAGGACAAAGATTATTTTTGCAGTATTAATCTTTATGGTTTTATATATTGCAACTTGTTATGGGATATGTGTGTTTGCGTCCGTCTGTGAACTTTGTTTGTCCCATACATTGTCAAAAGTTAATTCTTTCATATGTCAATATGCTAGTATTGATATAAGATTGAATGAACTTTTGAAAAACAAAAGTTAAGCCTATTATGTCATTATGAAAATATTGATGGAAGATAGGATGAACTTTTGTTTACAAAGATTATGTCTATTATATGTCATTGTGCAAATAGTAATGAAAAATAGAATTAATCTTTGTTTATTCCGCAGTATTGATCTTCCCTGATCCATAATGTAAAATACCGTGCGGCTCCGTAAGTTTTCTTATGTGAGCATTTCCGATTAAATTAATCATAGGTTCTCTTGTGGTTAATTTAGTTGAGATTTTTGGATAAAAATTCATATTCTTATGCGATTTGTTTATGTCCAAAGAAATCCTTATTTTCTTATGAAAGTAATGTCTCTCTTGTTGTTCTTTCGGGAATGACATTTTATGGGGGAGAGTTCTTTTTTGAACTTGTGCTTAATTACCAAATCTTTGTGGGGAGTGCGGCTGTGGAATATTATAGGGGTTATTGTATCTTTATAAACTCCTTGATGAATGCATTTAATTTTGGATATATGATTGCATCTAAAAAGTTGATATGTGCTTTTACTTCGGTCATGAAGTATCTCTATGGAAATTTCATTAGGATCTCATAGTTCACACTATAAATACATATGTTTTTCGGATCATTATGTAAGGGGGAGTGGTTTTCATGTGAGATGAAGTATGGACTAAGGGGGAGTGATACATATCACCATAGTATTGTTGTCAAAGTTGTGATACGATTGAACTTTGACACTGTATAATAATACTATGACACTATATAACAATGATTGAGAGATTTTGTTTTCTCATTGTTATGGCTACGGATCTTCAACAACGATGATGTTGAACTGAACATCTTTAGAATCATTGGAGTACTTGGAAGTGACGAATATTTCGAGTAATGTTAAAGAACCAAGGAGATCAAGAATTTGGATGAGAAGCTACAAAGTTTATTTATTTTGTATTCCATATGTATTGATAGTTTTTTCACTAAAATTGATAAATAGGGAGATTGTTAGAGCACTGCTCAGTCGAACTCGCAAGCGTTGCTATCTCAAGCTTGTTTGTCAAGTTTAGTTTTCAAAACTATAAGTCTTGATTTCTAGTCTACTTATATCTAAGTCTCGGACTAGGATAGTAAGTGTAGTTGAGCTCTAGACTCCACGGCGTTCATCATGAAAAGATGAAGAACTACTCAAGGAACTTGTGGAACTTCATCGACAAAAAGGTATGTGGAGACTTGAACTTATCTATCACTCAAAAGTTTATCTAGTCTATCTCTTATCTTGAGACAAAAGTCGAATTGCTATATAGACTTCGATTATATACATTTGTTTTTTCGATCAGAGTTTATCACGCGTATCTATTTATCGAAATATGTGTTGGTAAGCTTTCTCTTTGGCCAATTTCATCTTTACTCGTGACGAAAGTCATGTTGATTATTTCAATATCTTGAAAATCGCTTTGATGAAAAATAGTTTATGAATAACAACTATATAACATCCTCTAAGAATGTTTCAATGATTGAAATGAGAGTTTAGGACATGTAACCATCTTTGGATATAATCATAGTGTGTTTTCACATTTGTGTAAAATTCCAAAACCGGGAACCCAAAGTATGTGTACCCATACGCGTACTGGCGGTTGTTGGAAATCCGGGATAGTATGCGTACCCGTACGCGTACCTGCAGAAAGTTCACGTCCGTGAATTTCTGCTGGAGTTTGAAAGTGAAAAAAAAACTCGTTATGCATACTTAAGTAGGTTACTTTCTAAAATCGGTCTGTTCATGAACTAAAATATTTATATATTAAGGAATGCAATCTTTGCAAACCGTGGCTATAAAGTTCATAAATCGATTAGAGTGAATCAAAACCGATTTTACTTCGATTGTGTATTGTATACTTCTGTAAGATCTAAGAAATTGAACAACTCTCTAACTAGTTCATTTGAGTCATTTGAACTAGTTATGGTGAAGATGAATAAGGTTGGTATGAAAGTGCTCATATGGGTAATCATTGGTTAACTATTGTTGAACCAACTAGGTGTACACGTTTAGGTACGGTTACTCAGACCTAAATGAAGTCACATTTCATTTGTGTATAACTAGCTAATTCGATCTAACGGTTGAAAGATATTAGCTTGAATCTAATCAGGTTTTCATCTAACGGTGAATATTAAAAGCTTTGTTACCAAGGTAACTTAGATTACAAACCCTGATTTGGAGACTATATAAAGGATAACTCTAGAAATTAGGAAACCTAATCCCCATACCTCATGTGTGATACTAGTTGTATATATAGGCTAGAATCGATTCTCCTTTAACCTTAGGTTTTTCACGAGACCATGTAGGTTAACGACTTAAAGACTTTATTGGGATTGTGAAGCCAGACCCAACTATTTTCTTTGTAGTTATGTGATTTGATCATGGTGTTTCTATCGTGATTGATTACAATCATAAGATTGTCTTGAGATTTATATCTTCGATAGGCAAGATAAAAAAAAGTAGTCACAAACACCTTCGTCTCATCGTTTGTGATTCCAAAATATCTTGTTTCGCTAGTCGATTAAGATTATTATGAGGTGATTGATATTTCTAGGCTGTTCTTCGGGAATATAAGTCCGATATATAAATTGTTTCATGTTCACCTTGATTTATCAAAAGACGGAACAAAACTCGTAGGTATTTCTGTGGGAGACAGATTTATCTATTCCAATAGACTTTTCTGTGTAAGATAGATTTGTTTATCAAGTCTTCGACTTTGATCCATAGCAACTCTTAGTTGTGGATGAGATCAGATAAGGGAATCAAGTGCATAGTATCATGTTGGGATCAGAGACGCAAGGAGCACAATTGTACCTTGAATCAGTGTGAGATTGATTAGGGTTCAACTATAGTCCAGACCGAAGTTAGATTTGCAGTAGGCTAGTGTCTGTAGTGGCTTAATACAGTGTGATGTTCAAATCTGGACTAGGTCCCAGGGTTTTTCTGCATTTGCGGTTTCCTTGTTAACAAAACTTCTGGTGTATCTGTTATTTATTTTCCGCATTATATTTTGTTATATAACTAGAATATGACCCGTGCCGTGACGGCCCGGGATTTGGGTAGTTGTCCTCCTAATTTTTATTGGTTATTGGATTTGTAGTGAAAATACGCATATTTTTCTTTTTTTCGAAATGAAAAAGTTTATATTAAGATACACATATCTAACTACTAACCTTTTTTAGGTTAAAAAAAGAAGTCTTTAAAGTCTTAGAGCTTCTCCAATGGCATGTGTGCGGAGATAAATGTCAAAATCCACCTAGGATACACATCCATTTTCTCTAAGATCATTCTTCAACCCTGATGTCTTAAACCAATGTATAGATGACTTTGGTAGACATTGCCAAGGTGAATGTCTAGTTTTATACATTCCCCTTGACATTGTCTAGCATCCTAGTAGCCCGGGGTATGACCCGTGCCGTAACGGTCCGAGGTGCTGGTAATTTGATCGCTGTCGTAGGCGTCAAAAATAAATTACACTTTCTTACTACTCAAAATATAAAATATAGCAAGGGCAAGAAAGGATCGTTCCCACAGAGAGGACTAGGTTGTCAAGATGTTTTGGTTTCCTATAAGTAACACAGGGGATTTTCTGATTTTTAATAAAGTAAAAGTAAAATAAAAGCAAACAAATCAAGCAAGGAAAAATATTGGTTAAGGATTCATCTTCATTCACTAACATATTCTTGTCATAATAATTAGAATTGATATTTTAATCTCAACTCTTATCAAAAGCCCTAGGATACCTTGATCGCAAGTTTATCCCGCAAATCTCCTCTTGTCATCAACAAACACATTAAAAGATGCGAATATGAATTCTATCTTAAAGAACAACCTAACGTGTAAAATCAATAAATTCCCTAGATGCATTAAGTTCTATGAAATCAGGCCAATCAAAGCAATCGAACGTGGAAAACGCAATAATCCGATTTAACAAAGGTTATGGTTCACATATGATCATAAGGATGCATCACTACAAGCTATAACCATATTCATGCTACTTGTAATCAGGAATCAATCACTTTTGCGTATAACAAACCCTAAGCTAGCAATAGAGATGAAAACAAACTCAACCGATTCGCGACTCGATCAAACAAGCATTCAAATCATGTAACAATATAAATAGTGAATCATAATCGATAATATGGAGACAAAACTAATTTATCATATCAAAAAGCATATTATGTGAAATCCAATTATTCCATAACTAATAATAAAAATTAAGTACTCATGCTCAAGGAGTTCATAACAAGAATAAAGAGAAGAGTTTTCATGTCTAAACCCTAGAAAACAAAAGTAGAACATAAATATTTTGATTAATATAATAAAGGTTTTCTTTTTATAACCCTTTTCTTTTCCACCAATTTATGTATTCAAGTCCCGGCCTTCTGCCAAAAGCCCAGTCTATTCAGGTCCATCTGAGTTAATTACCTGGATCGGTGAGTCAACTCGCTGTACTCCGATTCAGGCAGAGTTTTCTCTGTTTCATACCGATCCAGGCCAGTTTCAGACCTTTTATTTCAGCTCCTTCTGTGCATTCACTCCTAACATTCATCTAAAAAGATTCAGGTCTTCATATCCGTCTATGCAACAACGATACTCATCCAATAGAAACCATATACTTCAATCTCTAACTCAGCCTTACGCTCAAGTACTTGATTGCAACACCAACATCATCATGCCTTCACTGCAACATAACCAGTTGGTGCTCTTCCTCAGATCTGCATTGCATTTATCAGCAGCTTGTCCTCTAACCATTTCAGCTGCTAAACAACAGCACCACTCATCAGTGTATAGTTATCCGCTTCTGCCAAATACTGCTCCATTTAGCTCCATAGACTGCACCCCCTTATTAATCTCTGCGCATCCATACTCAAACTCCCTGCTCATTCATTCATTGTCTTTATCACTACCACATCCATTCTGCACACTCCCATTTACTCATACATTCAGCTACTGCACCTGCATCCAATTTCAACACCACCAGCACAGTCACCAACTCTCCTTTGCAACCGCAACACCAACATATTACTGTTTCCACGAGCCTTGATTCCCTGTGACAAACTAAATGTTCATAACCACCAATTCCATGATAATCAACAACAACTTGTCCACGATCTGTGTTGTTCTTCTTTTCTCGTTGCTCCATATTCATCATCTCTCAGTTCCATTTCCTACAGTTCATTCGCACCAGCAAACCCTCGCCTGCAATATCATTCACACTCTCCTGGAAAGCATTTCATCAGTAGCACCACTGCAATCTCCGTCTTGTCACTGCACTAGCACAACTTGAACCTATTACTGCCAAAACAATAACACCTCCATCTGCTCAGGCCACCGCACCTGTGACATCAAATCAAGCACAAACCACCTTCAACCATTGCTAGTACCACTCCAAGACAGACACATTTGCATATCCCAGCTGCAACCACCATCTCAGGACAGAATTATTTTCATCATCAGAACCGCCACCAACAGTTGATCTTTAATTTCCCATCTCTACGCTTCTTGTTGTAGCATGAATTTAAACAAAAATTTCTTCCTTCTCTCTCAGTTCATCCCCTTTCAATTTCAGCTCCAATTACTTCAAATCTTCATCTTAAGCACAGAGAAATCTTGTTTGATTAACGATCTTATCAAACCCTCATCAAATTTAAGTTTCTCTATTAAGCAACAGCAGACCTCAATAGCATCAGCAAGCTTCGAGTTCATTTCTCTTCTCTCGATCCAGACTTTAATCACTATCTCAATTTCATCATCTTCTCGATTTCATTTCTCTGAATAACTCACTCTCAAACACCCAGCAACCGCCAACCTCTCGGTTTCAGACAGTATAGGAAGGATAAAAATAAGAGAAATTTATTTTTCTGAATTTTAAGTTTAAGTGTAGGAAATGAGAGTGATATAGCCACCTTGTACTACTGGATAAGGGACAACTGAAATGGAACCCCTTTACATGTACTGTCAGTCCTATGGAACTGACAAGCTTAATCAATGATTTTGCTCATAACTTTCTCATGCGACGTCGGAACGGTCTCATTCTTTCGCCACTGGCTTCGTATTTTCGCTCTCCCTCCATGATGATGGGATAAAATCCAGGATTTAAACGACTTACACCTACTTTTGCTCCAATGACTCCAAAACACCTATAAAACTCAAAAGCAAACATAAGACACATAATTTACATGAAAACTCACAAAGAAAGCATAAATACTAGATATAAAATTAGGTGTTTTAGACACCTATCAAATTTCCCCACACTTAGACTTTGCTAGTCCTCGAGCAAATCAAACAAAATAATTATAAAACACAACAACTCCTTCTCGTCAAGATTATGATTACTTTTAGCATAAATAACAAGGCTTTAACCCCCTAGGTGTCCCTAGTGGATGAGTTATAGTCTCGTGAGGGCTTACTAGAGATATACCCACAAAACCTACTCTAACTTCAAAGCGTTCCAGCGTCCCAAGAATCCAAAGAGCTATGAGGACATAGAAATTATGCATGCTAGTAATAAGAAGTTAGAAATACCAAAGAACATATTTATTCTTAAATCTTGAATGAGAAATAACCACACCATAATGAGAGAATGCGTGTTTGAGAGCGATCAATAAGCATTTCGCATCAACTTCTGTCTCACCAAAAAGGGTTTTATGAAATTGCACTAAAAAAGATGGCTTTTTTATGGGTCTCACATGTGCACAGGTAGGAATGAAGAGAGAATTCTTGCAACACGTTGAATGGTGGGAAGGACAACTTCCGAAATTTTGAAAAACCCGCATCTTTTAATATTTTGAAAAACCATTTTTCTGACGATCTCTAAGAAAGGAAATCAACCACTATTATCGAGGATGAGATTACTTACTCACCTTCACATCCGATTTCCAATTATGATAGCACCACTCTCACGGCATCTAATAGAAACGTCTTTCGCTCCTCATCTTTATCTTCTTGGTCTTCGTCTTCGGTTTCAACTATTGGTGATAAACTCTTGAACTTCGTAGATCCTTGACAATTTGTAACCTTTTTCCTTAAAATCCTTGTCGCTTGTAACTTCCTTATAGATTTTCCTTCCCCAAGGCTTATTAAATAAAAACAAACAAACACAATAATAGATATTTCTCTTGTCTCAATTTTTTTTTTTTTTGACAAGAGAAACAAAATACAAAATAAAGTGAAAAATAAAACAAACCATGGCCGTGGAAAAGTACTTTACCGCTTGATTCTTCACAACTTGTATCGTCTCGAAATCATAAACTTCAATAATTCTCACCTTTTGATGCTCTTGTAAATAAGTCTTCAACTTGTATGTAAAAAAATCTGCTCATTGTATGTTGCTTTACTTGAATATGAAATTTGCTATTTTCTTGTTCCGTTGCTTTTAAACCTTGAACGTCTTCAACTTTCCTTGTAGATTTTGATGTTGCTCCTTGTTGATGATTATGGTGTTTCTATGGACCCGTTGTTGTCGAGATAGATAATGGTGCTAACTGCAAATCGAACTACAAGAAGGAGGATTTCATCCATAGACGTCACCCTCATGATTGACAAAAATTAGCACTCAAGAGATCAAAAATAATGCTGAAATTGGTGTGAAATTGGGTAGCTCACCATTCTACCTGGAATTAACGTACGGTGACACACACTCAAAAGAAGATCTTTAGTCATGGAAGAATTTCTGGTCGGTGCCTTGGTTGATATGAAAATGGGTAGTCTCCACTAATGACTGATCAACAGCTCTAATAATGCATCTCCATGCTCCTAATTTGCATCACCGGCATGATTAAAACCATTATTTAACACTCCAATTCGTAAGAAACCCGAATGTAGTTCCCTAACACTTCCAAGTTCAGTTATGTCGATCAGAATTCTCTATGTAACCATACCTAGAAGTATGCTAGTGACTCTAAAATCTCTACAAGTTAGAGGTTTTATGCAAAAATTTTGAAAAATCGACTCAAAAAGGCTAAAAACTCTATATGCAAAACATCCAAACACTCCCCTACACTTAAACATTGTCCTCAATGTAATTGAATCCTCCTAGTAAAGTCAAGGTGGGAAATCCTAATATTATATGGAACAAGAAAAATAAATAAACGAAACATAAAGAAAATAAAATAAAATAAAAGGATAAGAAATACAAAACCGATGGGTTGCCTCCCACTTAGCGCTTGTTTTAAAGTCGACGTCCCGCCTTGGCTTCTTGTAAGATTCATTCCACATATATTAACAATCTGAAAATTTGGGGATCCATCCATAGTACCTGTTTTGCAAACACTAGCTCCATACAAATATTAGTAATATAAAACAGAAACGAAGCTATTAACCAAGTTTCCCCCACACTTATTCTTGTCCACACTTGGAAGTGGGTAAAGAATATAGGAGTCGAGTATTTATACGGTTACTTGTTCACAAACCTGCATAGTATGAGAATCAAGTTTCTCTAATGGAGGATATCGAGAAACAAAGTCATTAATCAATATTCTCGAAGCACATACATTCAAACCAATAAGAGGTAAAGTAGAAGAATCAATATGCAAAGGGTTAGACAAACCTTGCACAATCTCTTGTGTTACGTAATCCTATTCATCCTTGAAAAACTCAAGTGAATTATTCACCTCTTGTATATCATGGTCCTCTATTAAACCTTGCAACCATTCTTCTTCCGTTTCTGCCTTAACCAAAGTCTCGACATCAACATCTTCATTACAATCCTTTGCAAGCTCAATTGGGTCTTCCACAATATTGGTCATAACGGTCTCATTCTCAACATACTCCTCCTTGTTGTTTGGCACATACTCTTTTGCAGATCCAAATTTCTCTATAAGGAACTTTTTTAGAACACTCAAAAATGCTTCATCCTCAAGCTCCACCCTTTGAATAGGCTCTTGATCATTATTAAGATCAATGCTTGAGCAATCTGCACTAGTGTCATAATATTCCTCTCCGTCTTCATCTTGATCCCAAAAAGATTCCATTGTACACTCCTCGTTTTTGTCACCATGAGTTGTTTCAAGCAATGTATCATAATCACCGTCACTTTCATAGTTAACATAAGGTTCTTCGTCGCTGAATTTAGTATTGCTAAACTCTAACTCATCCTTTTGAATAGGCGAATGATCATTATTAAGATCAAGAGTTGAGTTAGCTACACAATTATAAATACAAGTGCCCAAGGATTGGCCTTTTTCAACATTAGCATCAATCAAATATTCATCACAAACCATATGCACATTAGAATTACCCATATCTTCCTTGCATTGATCAATGCATCTTCGCAAGTTATCAATACCTTCACGAAGTTCTTGGAGTTGCTCTTCTCTAGTCTCTTTATCTTTTTGAAACTCTTGTTGTACAAAGTTGGAAAATTTGTCCAAAAAGTTAGAGACTTGTTGTTCACGAGCATAAGAATCCTACCATCCTTGTGGTTGTTCACACCCATACCGTCCATAAGGTTGTTGAGGAAAACCATAAGGTTCCATGGAATATTGGTCATAACCAATGAATTGGTTTTGATTATACCCCTGGAATTGGTAGTTGTCATATTGTTGAGATTGTTGAAAACCGTATCCATTCATGTAATATGCTCCTTCCATGAGAAACAAGTACCTGAAATAAGATTCTCAAACCAATGTCAAAACCAGAAAATAAAACAAAAACAAAAATAAAAATAAAATAAAATAAGAAACCAAAAACAAGTGACAACCGCTGCCTCCCCGGCAGCGCCGCCAAAATTTGATCGATGTCGTAGGCGTCAAAAATAAATTACACTTTCTTACTACTCAAAATATAAAATATAGCAAGGGCAAGAAAGGATCGTTCCCACAGAGAGGACTAGATTGTCAATATGTTTTGGTTTCCTATAAGTAACACATGGGATTTTCTGATTTTTAATAAAGTAAAAGTAAAATAAAAGCAAACAAAGAAAAGTAAACAAATCAAGCAAGGAAAAATATTGGTCAAGGATTCATCTTCATTCACTAACATATTCTTGTCATAATAATTAGAATTGATATTTTAATCTCAACTCTTATCAAAAGCCCTAGGATACCTTGATCGCAAGTTTATCCCGCAAATCTCCTCTTGTCATCAACAAACACATTAAAAGATGCGAATATGAATTCTATCTTAAAGAACAACCTAACGTGTAAAAGCAATAATCAAGTTTAATTACCTAGATGCATTAAGTTCTATGAAATCAGGCCAATCAAAGCAATCGATCGTGGAAAACGCATTAATCCGATTTAACAAAGGTTATGGTTCACATATGATCATAAGGATGCATCACTACAAGCTATAACCATATTCATGCTACTTGTAATCAGGAATCTATCACTTTTGCGTATAACAAACCCTAATCTAGCAATAGAGATGAAAACAAACTCAATCGATTCGCGACTCGATCAAACAAGCATTCAAATCATGTAACAATATAAATAGTGAATCATAATCGATAATATGGAGACAAAACTAATTTATCATATCAAAAAGCATATTATGTGAAATCCAATTATTCCATAACCAATAATAAAATTAAGTACTCATGCTCAAGGAGTTCATAACAATAATAAAGAGAAGAGTTTTCATGTCTAAACCCTAGAAAACAAAAGTAGAAGATAAAGATTTTGATTAATAGAATAAAGGTTTTCTTTTTATAACCCTTTTCTTTTCCACCAATTTATGTATTCAAGTCCCGGCCTTCTGCCAAAAGCCCAGACTATTAAGGTCCATCTGAGTTAATTACCTGGATCGGTGAGTCAACTCGCTGTACTCTGATTCAGGCAGAGTTTCCTCTGTCTCAGACCTATCCAGGCCAATTTCAGACCTTTTATTTCAGCTCCTTATGTGCATTCACTCCTAACATTCATCTACACAAATTCAGGGTTTCAGCTCCGTCTCTTCAACAACGATACTCATCCAATAGAAACCATAAACTTCAATCTCTAACTCAGCCTTACGTTCAAGTACTTGACTGCAACACCAACAGCATCATGCCTTCACTGCAACATAACCAGCTGGTGCTCTTCCTCAGCTCTGCATTGCATTTATCAGAAGCTTGTCCTCTAACCATTTCAGATGCTAAACAACAGCACCACTCATCAGTGTACAGTTATCCGCTTCTGCCAAATACTGCTCCATTTAGCTCCATAGACTGCACCTCCTTGTTAATCTCTGCACATCCATACTCAAATTCCCTTCTCATTCATTCATTGTCTTTATCACTACCACATCCATTCTGCACACTCCCATTTACTCATACATTCAGCTACTGCACCTGCATCCAATTCCAATACCACCAGCACAGTCACCAACTCTCCTTTTCAACCGCAACACCAACCTATTATTATGTCCACGAGCCTTGATTCATAGCCACCAGTTCCATGATAATCAACAACAACTTGTCCACAATCTGTGTTGTTCTTATTTTCTCGCTGCTCCATCTTTATCATCTCTCAGTTCTGTTTCCTGCAGTTCATTCGCACTAGCAAACCCTCGCCTGTAATATCATTCACTCTCCCCTGGCAAGCATTTCATCAGCAGCACCACTGCAATCTCAGTCTTGTCACTGCGCCAGCACAACTTGAACCCATTACCACCAAAATAATAACACCTCCATCTGCTCAGGCCACCGCACCTGTGACATAAAATCAAGCACAAACCACCTTCAACCATTGCCAGTACCACTCCAAGACATGCCCATTTGCATATCCCAGCTGCAACCACCATCTCAAGACAGAATTACTTTCATCATCAGAACCGCCACCAACAATTGAGCTTCGATTTCCCATCTCTATGCTTCTTGTTGTAGCATGAATTTGAACATGACCCATCTCCTAATTCGTACCAGAAATCAAAAATCTCCTCCTTCTCTCTCAGTTCATACCCTTTCAATTTCAGCTCCAATTACTTCAAATCTTCATCTTAAGCACAGAGAAATCTTGTTTGATTAACGATCTCATCAAACCCTCATCAAATTTAAGTTTCCATATTAAGCAACAACAAACCTCAATGGCATCAACAAGCTTCGAGTTCATTTCTCTTCTCTCGATCCATACTTTAATCACTATCTCAATTTCATCATCTTCTCGATTTCATTTATCTGAATAACTCACTCTCAAACACCCAGCGACCGCCAACCTCTCGGTTTCAGACAGTGTATGAAGGATAAAAATAAGAGAAAATGATTTCTCTGAATTTTAAGTTTAAGTGTAGGAAATGAGAGTGATATAGCCACCTTGTACTACTGGATAAGGGCCAACTGAAATGGCACCCCTTTACATGTACTGTCAGTCCTAGGGAACTGACAAGCTTAATCAATGATTTTGCTCATAACTTTCTCATGCGGCGTCGGAACGGTCTCATTCTTTCGCCACTGGCTTCGTATTTTTGCTCTCCCTCCATGATGATGGGATGAAATCCAGGATTTAAACGAGTTACACCTTCTTTTGCTCCAATGATTCCAAAACACCTATAAAACTCAAAAGCAAACATAAGACACATAATTTACACGAAAATTCGCAAAGAAAGCATAAATACTAGATATAAAATTGGGTATTTTAGACACCTATCATTATTCTAACAGTGTTTAACTAACCATTTTTAGCTTAATTGAATTGACTTTAATATATTAACTAACCATTTTTAGCTCTAATAAAATCTTAATTATGGAAAATAAAATTTATACTAATTAAAAGAAGAGGTTACACACAATACTGTTGGACATGGATTTCTTTCTCTCCCTAATTTGAAGGAAACATAGATTGAGGATGTCTTATCTGTGTTTCCACATAGAAACACACACAATGACCATTGTAGAAGCTCTTAATCAGCAAATCATGATTTTCCCCATCTTTTGTTATGTTATCCACTCTGGTGCCAAATTGGTATCTGACAGTTGTTGATAGAACATGAGGAAGTGGTGTTGCACCAGCAGTCATCACGTTAATTTTAGCGTGGAAGATGGACTCTTAGGTCTCGGGAATACTTGCAAGAGTGTTGAAAACAAAAAGTGAAACAAATAATGCGTAACTCATTCATTTGTTTTGGACGAGTTAAGTGTCTTTGTGACACCTATCTGCAAGTGTAAAAAGATGGCTAAGCAAATAGACTAATCCTAGTTTATGTCAGCCACAAAGTAATCATCAAAGTTATTATATAACATTTGTAGTACCCAATGGACATATGCTAGGAAATTATTTTTCCTGCCCAAATTACTTTACGGTCTTTCGTCTGAATCCATTGGGGATGAAGACGAATTGATTCACAAAAACGAAAACGACTTTTTTTTTATATATAAGAAGAAAACTACTGACAGCGAGAATGAAGGGAAGGTGCCTCCCACATCTGAGGACTTTGATTGTTGCTTCCTAAAGTAGCTAAACTTTTAATTTCACGGATGTTACTCCTATTAATAGAATTACACGAGACCATGTCAAAAGATTTTAGATTCAAGATTATTCCATCCACTATTGAATTTGTCTTCCATCTAGTGTTTATATTCCCTCCTTGCAAGGTTGTTGTGACATTTTTGTTGCATCCCTGAAGATTGAAAATTCTGCACTTGAGTTGGGTTGCCCAGTCTACAGCTTCCTTTGCAGCTAAGCAGTCCCCTTCTTCTCTTTCATGGACTCTGACGCACTTGGTCCTCCTTCCCAGAATTTCTCCAGTGGAACCTGAAATACAGACACCAATGCCAGTTAGACATGTGATAGAGTTCCTAACAGTCATGTAAGCAAAGGTGTAATGCAAAAGATTTGACCTACCCTTAAATTTTTTGAATATATGTACAAAAAAAGTACACTACCATGCATTGTGGCTGAGCGTGGGGTAGGAAACCAAAATATCATATATCCGATTGACCTCCCAATTTTCAATTATGCAGCTCTCTTGTTTTTGAAGGTCATGGTTTGACTACGTTCGCCTTTGGGAAGCTGGGTATGGTGTAATTTGCAAGTACTCTTTCTGTCTAATAAAAAACTTGATTTCCTTGAGTTCTTATTTTTCTTTTTTTGTCATTCTCATCCATTAATGACGAACAGGAAACAACATTAGTAAAACTTTCATGGGATTATGAAAAAAAAGTGGTTTACATGTGTGCACAAAAACCATCATTTTAATTTACTATACATGCAAAATAAGATTGTATATATAGAGTTACAACGAAATATTGTACATGCATACTGAGTTTTAGAGCACCTCCGATGCTAACACATCAGATAAAGACACGATGAAAAATCTTAAACTTGTTTGATTGGGCTTTGCTGTTGGATATTTTCAATAACTTAGAAAATAAAACTGTTTTCTTTTTTGGTTTGTCACTATGATGGGGAAGTGTTCTGTGTTGGATAAACACAATGGATGTTAGTTGGAGATGAAGGGACACCTCTAATAGGTGTGATGGTTCATAAAGGACACAACCATTCCCAACAGACACCTTATGTGTCTTTTGGAAGTGAAGAGGCATCTCCAATAGGCATGAATAACCCTATAAGTAGTGAAGGAATTCTCCCATTCTTGAGAATGAATTCAACCTGTTTTCTCTCCATCTAAAGCATCATCAGAAATCTCTCTCATGTGTTCTTGGTTGGGTCAAGGGGTGCAAACCTTGAATCCAACTTCCTGTTGTAGGGCTTTCATTGTATCCTGAAGGCATTATTTCGCATACCTGTTGCAATCGCCAATTTATATTGGGAGGGTAGAAATAATCGTCTAAAAGAAATCACCCGAGCCTTGAAAGCTTTTGAGTACAACAAAATTTTCTTTTAGTGTTATCATCCTCTGTTTTATACCCAAATTTTCAACAGTTTTAGACGATTAAATTCAGACAAGACAGAGGAAACGAGAATAAGGGAAGTTGGAAAACAAGCTTCAAATTTATAGTGGAAACCGTGTTCGGGAACATGATGTTGTTTATGGGAATTTGATTCAATCATTGGTGCACAAACTCTCAAGGGTTGTGGTTAAGGGAAACTTCCATGGAATCAGATAAGTAATTATCTCTTTTTGATTTTCTGTCTTATTCCTTTGCTGTGAGAACATGAATCATGACTTTTAATTGCTTAATTAAATATTGAATTGCTTAGTGCTTTAATGAAAGCATATGGAAAGCCATGTGCATTGGCATGTACCATGCCTTCGATAAGTAAGGCCTGAACACCTTTTAAGTGACGTTGAATTAACTGGTGGTACCATTAATTCTTGAGAATTGCCATACTCCCACACTCTTCATCGCCGGTCATTCTAGTCAGTTTAAGGCATATCCCTAAACTGTGGTTTAGATGTTGGATGAGTTTCTAAATTTTGGTGTACCTCTGGACTGTGGGGGTTGAAATCTAATAGGCGCATTAGAATCCCACAACTGTATATTGATTATCTTTCAGAACTTGAAGCGGCATAAAATTTCTTTCCGACCCTGGTATTGGTAGAGGTGTAAATGATGTCATTTGAGTTCTGACTGGTTACAATTGACTGGCATCATTTTCTACGGAAAAGAGAGTATGAACAGATAATCCTTGTGCCATTAATTTCTGTTGGTACTGTTACCCAGTACAAAAGATTTGGTGTTTGTTTAAATGCCATGGTACCCTTTTTAGGAGCAGTTCCCTTGTTGGATAGTTTTCCACAACAGTAGCAATAGTCATGACTCAGAAAATGGTCGTGAGGGAAAAGGACAAAAGGGTACGTATGCATCCATTTCATTGATGTTTCAGGACAGTGGATGATCGTCATGAAATGTGGGGGGAAATGGATTGAGACTTATCGTTTAAGTATATCTGATTTGGTATGTGTATATCTGTTTAGAGTTGGGACCATTAATGGTACCCGTACTGGTATATTGGATTTGAAGTTTTAATTTCTATTTAGAAATTATGGGGTACATGTTTGACACAAATGGTATTTCATGATATTGAGTTGCATTTTGGCATTTGAGAATTATCATGAAATAGGGGGAGAATTTATACGAAAATGTTGTATAAAATTTTCTAGTTGGTGGATTATTTTCAAACCAAAATCGTCATAATTGTTGAGACAACAATGGTATGGCATGAACATAATTCTTGCTATAAGAATTATATAGGTTCCAAAATATGGAAATTGGCATGTCTTAAATGACATCGAAAGGAAAGTGGAATACCGGTGAATATGTAACATATTGGAAGATTGGGCGGCCGACCAAATATCCAACGATGAGGTGTTACGATATTACCGATGCATAAATTATGAACATTTGCATTACATAATGTAGAATGTTAAATAGACATTGTCTATGTTTTTTGGGTATGAATTTTTAGGGGATTTGGCATGAGTAAAAGAGTTACTCATCAAGGTATTATATTTGTTGAGATAGCAAATATATAAGTTGCCTACAAATTTTCTATGCCTCTAGTGTATGCAAGTCTATAATGACTTCTTGTGAATTAACCGTAAATGTTAATTAGGATCACTAGAGAAGTTACAATTATTTTGTAAAATAAAAGAGGAACATTTTTAGTAATGTTTTCAGAATTGATTGCATTAGTAGATGCAATTAATGAGAAGAAATGGCTTAAAACCAAACTTGTAGAAATCCTATTTTGGAAGAAGCCATCTCAAGCGGTCTTGATTAATTGTGAATCAGGATATGATCTATAACGTCTTTAACAAGACTTATAATGAAAAGTCAAGACATACAAGTCTTAGACAAGGAACGGTAAGTCAATTACTCAAGAAAGGAGTAATTGCAGTTAACCATTGAAACGGAGAAAAGCTTGGTAGACCTACTTATGAAGAGTCTCCCAAAGGAATTAATTTTAATGAAGTATATAGAAATGGGACTAAGGTCTGTGAAGTAAGGTTGATCTCCCATAGCAGAAACCCAACCTATGTTTTGAAAAAGATAAACAAGGTTCAATGTGGTACCAACAAGTTATGGATGTAGATTATGGAGCACTAACATAAAACTTCCCATTTCAAGTTAGTGCTGGTTTTTCTTGCAAGAAAATAGGATGGATGTAAATCCTTAATGAGTCTGTGATTAGTAAAAGGTGTCTCGCAGAAACACCTTCGAGACTTACCTATATGAGTATGGAAATGTGGGCCGTTTCCTAAGAGAAGAAGACCGTTCTCTAAAGAAGACTCATGAATAAGGATATAAGCACAAGGCCTTTATAATGCTTGGCTACAGAACACATGTCTTATGGAATCAATATGTGTGGAGACTCCGGCTTTGTCATAAGGGATTCTTGGTTCAAGACTAGTTTCACCATAGAATATCGATAAAGCTTTGAGTTTCTTACACTAAGTGAAGGTTCAAACCCAGAAGGTACCTATCATTTATGTATTGATTTCAGCGATGATGCTTAGTCCCAATTGTGCTTGAACTACGTTGGCTTGATCCCACTCGGGTACGTAGGCGTCACTTGAGTGATGCAGCCACTCCTTTTTTATAAGTTTTATTTTATTTTATGTTTTTGTTTTTTGAAAATAGGGGAGATTGTTGGATATTTTCAATAACTTAGAAAATAAAACTGTTTTCGTTTTTGGTTTGTCACTATGATGGGGAAGTGTTCTGTGTTGGATAAACACAATGGATGTTAGTTGGAGATGAAGGGACACCTCTAATAGGTGTGATGGTTCATAAAGGACACAACCATTCCCAATAGACACCTTATGTGTCTTTTGGAAGTGAAGAGGCATCTCCAATAGGCATGAATAACCCTATAAGTAGTGAAGGAATTCTCCCATTCTTGAGAATGAATTCAACCTGTTTTCTCTCCATCTAAAGCATCATCAGAAATCTCTCTCATGTGTTCTTGGTTGGGTCAAGGGGTGCAAACCTTGAATCCAACTTCCTGTTGTAGGGCTTTCATTGTATCCTGAAGGCATTATTTCGCATACCTGTTGCAATCGCCAATTTATATTGGGAGGGTAGAAATAATCGTCTAAAAGAAATCACCCGAGCCTTGAAAGCTTTTGAGTACAACAAAAATTTCTTTTAGTGTTATCATCCTCTGTTTTATACCCAAATTTTCAACATTTGCTTCCTTAATAGAGTAGCTCGTGGGAAGCTTGACGCTAATAAGAAAAGAAAACACATAAAAATTATGAAAATAAGCAGTTTTCGCAAACAAAACTTTCCTTATGAGCAATGAGTTACTTCAAATCAATGTCAACTACCGGAGCAAGTGCTAAGTAGAAACAAATATACAACTAAATGGAAAGAAAAACACAAAATTGGTTAAAAAGACCAAAAGTAACAATTCTGGGTGAAAAGGACATCTAGAATTTGATATTTTTTAAATGGACAAAAATGTAAAAATAGTCAGGATGTAACCAGTTTCATCCAGCCCATTTTCAAATACTTTTTCTTATTTTTAATTTACACAGGATGCATCCAGTTTCATCCTCGCTATTTTTTAAGTTTAAGCCAGGATGAATCCAGTTTCATCACTGCTATTTTTTTGGTGTCCATTTCACCCATAAAATTTTTTACTCGTCCATTTGAACCGTGTTTTAAAAATATTTAGACAAATGACCCATTTTCCGAAAGAAAAACTCAAATTGATAAAAGGATTAAATGAATGACGGAGAAAAACTTAACGGAAATTACAGACCTGGGATTTGTGAGCCTCTTTTGAGGCGCTCTGTACTTTTGGCCTCTTTCTCTGGCTAATCCAACAAATAAATTGTTAATGGAAATGTTGTAAATATTAAATGAAGGACACTGAACTTCATTCAACTTCCATCCACGGACACCACAAAGGCTTTTGCTTCCTTTTTTCCATGTTTTCTTAGAAGGAAAAAACCTAAAATTGAATTCAATTAATAATTGTTATATTGGCTTTGTGAAACCTAGGCATTGTAAAGAAAAAAAGGATTTCAACTTACAAATTAGCATAGCTTGAGATTGCGTGCTAAACCAAAAAAAAATAGTGCATCAAAAAAAGTAGTGACCAAAATCTCCAAATTAAAGGATGGAGCAGCGTTTATGATTGCAGATAAAGCTCTTCTTCGTTTTTAATGGAGTTGAAGGATCTTTTCCAACCAAGGCTGTAATGCAAACAATTACCTTGGCCATATACATGGCTCAACCTATAAAATGAACTTTACGTCATCAAATATTACAAGCTCTTACATAGCAAAGGTTTTTGATAAAATATCAAACTAAGATTATGATAAGAATAAGAAATTTTATTATTGCCAGTGAATCTTTAGACTTAGGTCAGAGGAAAGAGATAAGTTTACATGAACTATTCAACATACAACAATCAGGGCAAATATATAAAAATCAGAAATTTACATGAACATCTTTTCAAGCCACATGAAACCTACAAAATTTATTTAAAAAATTGCCACTAAGAAATTGAGTTAGGGTAAAAAAAAAAACAATTACCATGAATCAAAATTAGGTTAAAAAGAAATTATGAGAAACAAATTGGTATCTCAGAAGATAAAATAGTAGATAAGAAGAAGAGTTACCTTTCTTTGGGGTTATCATAGCAGGACTCTCGACAAATTAAGCTTTGAGAAACTCAGAAACATACCAATCCTTGCAAGAGATTTGATGTTTTATATAGTAAAACATCCTCTCGAACTACTGCCATGCAATTGATTGTGGATGTTAATATCATTTAAGCTGTAACGGAAGAAGAATAAACATTTAATGACGCCATTCCAGGGAGGAATTGAAGGAGAAAACTCCCCATCCAAGTCGTTGGCTATGAATGGAATAATGGTGATATTAATGCCATTGAATGGGGAGGTTTAAGATCATAAGATGATGGCTTAAAACGGGGGTGCATTTTTAGCCGAGATTTATCTTTGGCACTTTGGGAGCAATAGTAGTTGTCGATTAACTTAAAACGCCCATTTAGAGCCATCAGATTAGGCAAAAACCATTTGTTTTTGTAAGA
Source organism: Papaver bracteatum (assembly GCA_023529315.1). NCBI lineage: Eukaryota > Viridiplantae > Streptophyta > Magnoliopsida > Ranunculales > Papaveraceae > Papaver > Papaver bracteatum. Next base: position 148,272 of record JAJJWX010000797.1, on the reverse strand, counting down.
TAGATTGAAATATCACAGGTTGTGCATTGAATCGATCAATTGGTAAATCCAACCTTTGGTTGTTGATTGAAATTGATTGATCCTTGAACATTGGCCTTTGGTACCGTTCAAGTTATTTCTCTTGTATTCAATCAGGCTCGCAAATTCCTATTTGTTTGATTGCGGGTTGAATCGATAAATTGAGATATAACTCTTTGATATACATTTCTTAAGATTGAGTCTAACTGTCTAGTTAATTCTCTTGAAAGTATATTGGAGTTAGTCCATAAAGATTTCTCAGCGAAATATTGGGTAAGGTTGTTGTACCCCCGCTTTTTCAATCCTCTCAAATCTTTGACTAACTTTGGTGTTGGTCAATCTAACATGATGCTGACCTTGGACGAATCGGCGGCCACCCTTTCATAAGAAATTACATGTCCCAAATATTCTATCTCCTCTTCACCAAATGTATACTTAGATATTTTAACTACTAAGTGATGATGCTTCAGCAACTGAAATATGGTCCTGAGATGCTTTAAGTGGTCTGACCAGTTCTTGCTATAAATTAAGATATCATTAAAAAAAATCTAAATGAACTTCCATAAGTGAGGGCGAAATATATCATTCATTAAATGTTTGAAAGTAGATGGAGCATTGGTCAACCCAAAGGGAATATCCAAAAATTCATAATGCGCATCGTGTGTGCGAAAAGCTATTTTAACTATATCAGATTGGTGCATTAGGATTTGATAGTAACCCGAACGTAAATCTAACTTAGTAAAATATTTTGAACCTTGTAATTCGTCTAAAAGTTCTTCAATAACAGGTATCGGTAACTTATCTTTAATTGTCATTTGGTTAAGAGATCGATAGTCGATGCACATCCTCCAACCATCATCTTTTTTTTTCAACAACAAAACCGGGAAAGTTAAGAATTGAGAAAACAATTTCTTATTTGCTCTAGTGAACTTCTTTCAGCATTTGAAAGAGAACGAGATTTAATTTTAAAGTTTGAAAATCTCTATGAAGAGCATAACTTGCTAAAAGAAAAATTCTCACAACAAGTATTATGCTTCGAAGAAAAAATCAGTACTGAACTTCTTCATACAGAAACTTGTGAGAAGAATTTGGATAAAAGCCTAAAAAGGGTTCGCTTTTTGGAAGAAGAACTTGATAATTCTAAAGTAAAATTAAACTTTCAACAAGTTTGCTTCAAGAAAAAAGAAAATAAGTTTCTTTCCAACATAAAGCTTTTAAAGAAAACCCTTAATTCTACTTTTGATAAAAATATATCATTAGAAGAAGAAATATCTATGCTGAGAAAACTTAATGAGTGCACGAACAATTTATCCTCATTGTTGGAAACAGGGAGAAGTCATGGGGATACACGTGGCTTGGGTTATGAAGTTTGCAATACCTTAGTTATTAACAAAGAAAAAAAGTTTGTAAAATCCTCTTGTACACAAACAGAGGCCTCTTTAGTTAACAATGCTCAGTGTAACTGTGAAGAAACTAATAGGGACAACCCAACAATTAACGATCAATCAAACCAAGAAATAAAGGAGAAAGTTGTTGAAGAAGGGAAGATATCAAAACTACGAAAAATACAGAAAAGGAAAGGAGCATCCGAAAAATATCCACTCAAAGGTAAAAACAAAAATTATAACTCTTATAATATTAAACATTGTTATTATTGTGGTAGTAAAGATCATCTCAAAGAAAATGAAAGATTCGTAGGATGCAAAATGCTCTTCGTTTTGTGTCAAAAGAACTAATAAAAGTTTCTTTTTATACAAAGAACTCTGATTCTGTCTTACAACAATCAAACAAAGGAACTACCGTGTTAATTCATGGTTTGTTTTAAATGCTCTAAAGTCATTCAAAAAGGGACACAAAAGAAATGGCTTTAAAAGAGCAAGATCTACTATATATCCCTTTAAAAGAACAGTCTCGGAAACAATTTTTGAATATGATGGTACTTCATATTTCAAGAAATGGAAAGGGAAAAACAGTCAAAAATGATGTATTGTTATAAGAACAAATCTCTTCTCTCCCAAACATTGTATGTGTTTTAGAGATTTGTTTAAACTAATTAGGTAATCCTATTTATTTCCTCTTAATAAATATTTTTGAAAAATCTACAATAATTTCGAACAATTTTTTTTTTATAAGAAGTCAAATACCTTATAAGAATCCAACTTATATTCGAACCTTTCATGTTTTATGTTGTAGAATCATGAAAGACCTAAATAATGCTATATCGAATCTGATATACTCTTGTAGATTCCAAGATCTTTAACGAGAAAAATTCAGATAATTCTTTTCACTAAGAATGAGAAAGTTTACAGTGAATTTGTTAGAGAATATTGTATTCAGGAAGTAGAAGGTGTCCTAGATACCTCTAATAACGGGAGAATTGAACTCTGTTCTGAATTGTGCTCTTATCAGATTATGCCCTCTCTTATAGAAGTTAGGGCTACTAGTCTTTGTGAAGGAGTTCTTGAACTGATTGGAAGAAAGGAACTCCTGAAAGAACTATCCTCAACATCTCACAAAGAAATTGTCTTTCATGATGTATGTTGGGCATCTTATAGAAATTTCCATGATCTTCAAATGATTAGATTTCACTCGGCCAATCTAGACATATTTGAAGAAAACCTTGATGAAATCATGGAGACTGAGGATAACAAAGATGAATAAGATTAGATTCTTGTTCGAAAGGAAAAATAGACATAAATTTTTGATTTATTTTGATTACTGTATAAGGTCTATTTTTGAATAAAATATCAATTATTTATGAATAAAATTATTATTTTATAATTTTTCTTGTGATAGTTTCCTATTGCATAGCTTGTGCTTGAATGTCTATATTATTGCTATGTGTTTTCGGTTTATGGGATGTCTGATTTTGGTTTTCATAACCTTAGTATTCGATCTCATATGATGTGAACCCTTATGGTTGGTGTGGCTTTTTGATTTAGTGGGATTAAGTTCTAGTTCTTGTTGGTAGGCTTTATCAAAGGATCATAAGGTGTTCTGATTGAAAATCATATGTAAAAAGTCACAATGTGTTGAATCAATTTGTGTTTACATGAGTTGTGTTTATCATAAACATATGTGTTTCGGGTTTTCAACTTTTACAATTGGCACGCACTAGTTAAATCCATTTCAACCTTTCTCTGGTAAAGGTTGCTCTTGTTGTTATTCTTTTGTTCTTGCAGGAGGATGCCAACATAATGGGGGAGAGTTCTAACTTGAACTTGCGCTTAATGATATATCTTTCTGGGGAGAAGAGGATGCTAAATCTGAGGTAACGAATTTGTTAGTTAATAGTTTCCTGTTTAAGAAAAGGATGCTTATATTGCATATATTTTGCTTTTGATTAACAAAATTTCGGTACAATTGATATATATTCCATTATGTGTGTATGGATGTGTGTGTGTGTGTGATTCAATTGTTTCCGGTTCAGAAAAACTGTGTCAATTTATTTGGCTTATTGTTTGATATCTTCTTTATTCTTTGATATCAAGTGTTTTTGCTTAACGAAATTTCGGTGCTATAATGTCTATGATTGTTTCAATTGATTCCGGTTAAGAAAATAAATGTGCAAGTCAATTTATTTTGGTTGTATTTATTATTTATGGCTTAACAAAATATGGGATCATTTGTTTAGTCCAATTCGATTCCGGATAAGAGAAACTAAATTAATTCTGATCTTAGTTAGACTTATCAAATCAAAGGATTCGGTTATTCAAGTCTAATCGAATTCCTTGACAAGAAATACTAGTTACCTAGTACTTGTCTTGTCTAAAGTGAAAGGTATAAGTTATTATCTAAATAATTAGAACCTGATGAGAGAAATAAAGCTAATTCTGATCTTTATTTTGGTCTTATCGAAATAATCGATTGTATGTTTACAATCGGTTTAACAAGAGAACTAAGTTTCTTAGTCAAGTTGTTAAACTATTAGGGAAAATTTCTTTGGGAAATTGTTTCCTTGATAACATATTAAAACTAAATTACTTGTAGTTTCGGTTTTAATATTGGTTATCTAAAGTGGTATGTGAAACCTTTGTGCTTAACTCTTATAGGTTGTACGAGTCTTTTAGATTTGTAAGATCCATTCGGTTTGACCTTTATTTGCTCGAACCTTTGTCATTTTGTGACAAAAATGGGGACAATTGTGCTAAAACGTCATATCTAATGAAAAATTAAAGCATTGACTTGGGGGGGGGGGTGGCATATCATATTGATGTGTAGTTATCTTAACTACAAAAGGGGAATAACAAAGATGTTCGGATTGAATATATACATATCTTACCTTTAGGGAGAGTATAAGCTTTGTTATTCAGATGTCAACAACAACATTTATATATTGAATATATGTAGGTTATTGTGTTGTTGAAACTTGGAATCAAGCGTATGTATAATGAATTCTTGTAATTTGTTTATCCATATGTATTAAGAGTTTTGTCATTAAAATTGACAAAGGAGGAGATTGTTAGAGCATAGCTCGGTTGAACCCACCAAGCGTTGGTATGTCAAGTTTGGTTGTCATATTTTAGTGAATCAAAACTCATCTAAGAGTCACTTGATTATGTACTAGATACAACTTCGTATAGGTTAGACTGGAAAGTCTAGGATTATGAGACATACAAGTATTACTCGAAGACCTGAAGAATGTGAAGAAGTAACCAGCTACAACGAAGACATCATCCTTCCTCTTGAGGTTAGTAATATTGACTAGAACTGTTTTATTCCTAACATATCTTTAAAGTCGTGCTATATTGAATACATAATCGCTAAGTCATGAATGAATATTTTACTCTAGTAGTGAGACATGATCATATGATCATAGTATTAAGGAATTAGACTACAAAGTATAACGCTTATGTTTTGAACTTCGTAGATATGACATTGACATAATCGTTTGAATGCTATTGTGACTATGTATATGGGTAAAGGTGAAGATTTCATCCTAGGAAACAATGTTTACATTTGTTTAAAGAAAGTACTCATGAACTTGTTTCATGAATCGAAAGGGAAATCGCTAGGCTTATTGGTATCATATTGATGTGTAGTTATCTTAACTACAAAAGGGGAATAACAAAGATGTTCGGATTGAATATATACATATCTTACCTTTAGGGAGAGTATAAGCTTTGTTATTCAGATGTCAACAACGACATTTATATATTGAATATATGTAGGTTATTGTGTTGTTGAAACTTGGAATCAAGCGTATGTATAATGAATTCTTGTAATTTGTTTATCCATATGTATTAAGAGTTTTGTCATTAAAATTGACAAAGGAGGAGATTGTTAGAGCATAGCTCGGTTGAACCCACCAAGCGTTGGTATGTCAAGTTTGGTTGTCATATTTTAGTGAATCAAAACTCATCTAAGAGTCACTTGATTATGTATTAGAGACAACTTCGTATAGGTTAGACTGGAAAGTCTAGGATTATGAGACATACAAGTATTACTCGAAGACCTGAAGAATGTGAAGAAGTAACCAGCTACAACGAAGACATCATCCTTCCTCTTGAGGTTAGTAATATTGACTAGAACTGTTTTATTCCTAACATATCTTTAAAGTCGTGCTATATTGAATACATAACTGCGAAGCTGTGAATGAATATTTTACTCTAGTAGTGAGACATGATCATATGATCATAGTATTAAGGAATTAGACTACAAAGTATAACGCTTATGTTTTGAACTTCGTAGATATGACATTGACATAATCGTTTGAATGCTATTGTGACTATGTATATGGGTAAAGGTGAAGATTTCATCCTAGGAAACAATGTTTACATTTGTTTAAAGAAAGTACTCATGAACTTGTTTCATGAATCGAAAGGGAAATCGCTAGGCTTATTGGTATTGTTATTCATTGTATATCTTTGGATTACCAATATGTGTGAGTTAGTAGAATCGATCATAACTTGTTATGTATCTTGGTATAACTAATCACAATTCCTGACTTATGCTTTGGTATGACTTGTTTTTATTAATTAGTGTAACCGATCCTAAGTAATCACCTGAGATGGTATGATCGATATTTTCAATTGGTGTGACCGATCACAAAAGAGTTGTGTAACCGATCTTTGTAATTGGTGTAACAGATCCTAGTAATTGGTGTAACCGATCCTAGTGACTAGTGTGACCGGTCACAAGCAATACCATGAGTATATGGTAACCGGTTCTAGTAATTGACGTAACCGATCCTGGTAACTGATGTAACCGGTCCTGGTAATTTGTGTGTCCGATCACAAGTAATCCATATTAAGGTATAACCGATCCTAGTGATTAGTAGAACCGATTGAACCCATGATTGTGATTTGATAGTTGATCAATCACATAGTTGTCTTGGAATACATATGGACCAATTCTAAACTTGTTTGGAAGAGTGGTATAATCGATTCCAATATTGTAAATATGAAAGATGATTTACAAAGAAAAGATGTCAACATAATTTGAACACGAACAATAACTCTTATCTTTTATTGCTCAAAGTTATTCCTTAATTACACAAGGAGATCCCGGTACGAAATAAATTTAGAATCTTTTAATTAAGGTTGTTAGTATCATATGCTTTAATTACCAGCAAATAAATGCATATCTCTAGAGAATAAAAATTAGTAATGTGTATTTACTAATTGGAGATTTTCTATTGAGAGATTTCGGAAAATATTGGACAAAGCATTTCCAGGAATTATGAAAACCGATTTGGGCATTTATTGCATATCTTAAGAATATTTCAGTTTTGGAAATTCCTTGGTGTCCAAACATCCCTGGTCTATAAATACCTAAGTTTTTATTTCTTGCAAACCATCCTAAGAGCTAAGAAAACTTCATCTTTTTGTTGTTTCTGGTGGAGCAGTTTATCCGGAAAGGAAGGTACCCTAATTAGGCGAAATCTCTTACAACCGCTCGTTTAAAGACTTTCGTGGGATCAAGAAGCTCTACGACTACCGCTGGTGGGAAACTAGATAATTGCAGTTTATTAGTTTTCGATTGATTTGATTGACTAAAGGTTGTTGAACTTTGATTGCACCTAGTTTGTTTATTCTTGAGAATCTTCTATTCTGATATAAGATTCACTCAAACTAGATCGAAGTGTCGAGGGGATCTTAAGAACTATTTGTAGATCTAAAGACATCTTGCGATAATCCATTGTTAACAGACTCCGTTCTGTGCGTGATTGATCACAAGAGATTCATGTGGTGTTGTGCAGGTTTAATTGAAGATTAAAAGAAGATTTGAAGACAAAGAAGATTTCTTATTGGTTTCTCATATCTTTGTGTAGCACAAACCTTGATCGTCTGGGATCCAACTATAATCGGATTTATTCGATTGATTAGTCCCTTGGCCCAAACGTTAATTTGCAGGACCAAACAGTATTATATATTTTGAAAATGGACCAAACAGACAGTTGACTCAGTCAACTGGACTAAACTAACTCTAATATATTATTCCTAGGACTAATTGGCATTTCCTACTTATTATCCATAAGGTTATGATTGTAAAAAAAATACTTTTAACCATATCACATTTCATTCAATTCAAAAAAATGATTACATGATTGTTTACAAGAAAAAGAATGCACTTCTTAGGTTATTATCATTGCTTGAACCATCCTTTTTTCTCTAAACGAAAACCCTAGTTCTTCTTGTTGCCGCCTACTCAGATTGGCTCCTTTGGAGCAGATCTGAGCAGCAATCTTTCCCCGTTGATCTCCGGCCAGGTTTATTTGTTGACACTAGCTCTTGTTTACCTTTATGTAAGGTTTCCTTTTCTGATTTTCATGCTTTTGTTGGTGTTGTGGTGTAATTTTTATTTTGTTTGTTGGAGATTTGGGTTGTTAGTGATTATATGGTCTGGGATCTGATGAAGAGAAGAGAACATAGCTTACTTTCATTGTCAACTAGCGCCTCCAAGCAAAGTGTGGTTTCAGCATCAACTCCGGGTTTTCTTTTTAAATCGGCGACGGTCAACAACTTAAGATATCCTTTGATTGTTCAGTTAGGATTTGTCTTTGATCTATTTTCAAATAGATCAATTTTTATTTCAGCTGTTAGATCTAATTTTAGGATTTTAAGGTCTGCAATGGTGTGTTCACTGATGGTTTTTGTGATAATCTTTGTAATGAGTCTCTTATGTTCGCGTCACTATATGTTTGATATGTGCCCCAAGTCTGGTAATGATCTATGCAGGAAAGAACAACATCTCCGACGAATTTTTCCGCGAGTTTTTTATGTTCCGGCTGGAAAAGCTTCTCTTAAATCTTACATCGAAGGTCATGGGTTTCAGACAAAAATCAAAAAAATTTCTAGGGTTGTGGATCACGCATCAACGATTCAAGCTCTCCCGTATGTAAGCGGGTGTCACTGTTTCAATTATTATGGGTTTCTTCCGTGTCTAATCAGGCGTTACTACTACTGGATTCTGGTACACTTGATACTGTTAACTGAGATTCTCTTACCGAAGATTCGTCACTTGGTCATGTTTGATATTCACTTGCAGTCGATCCTGTTCTTATTTTGTGTTTAGTCCTGTAACTTTCAGGTTTAATACCTGGTTTGTTTATTAAAAAAAAACATTACGTTTATATCAATAAAAAAATCTATTTACAAAATTTTAAATATCTATTAAAATCTTATGGGTAATCCATGGGAACCCGTTGCGTAGAATTTTTTTGAACAGGGAGGGGAAGGAATTCAAAGTTGCGTGGTATATTTTTGAACAGGTAGGGGAAGAAATTCAAAGTCCCCGCCCCATTGCCATCTCTACCTTGCTATTGAATTTGGGACAACAATTAAGATTTCAAAGAGAGACTTTTCTTCTTCAGAGCTAACCTGAAAGAGTGTCATTCTATCCTCACTCTTATAGAATCCTTTAGTAAAGCCTCGGGACAATTGATCAACTTTGAAAAATCTGGAGTTTTTTGTAGTAAGAAAGTTCAACCTAAACATCAAAGAATGATCTGCAAATTACTTAAGATAAATAAAATAGATCATAAAGATACTTATCTAGGTACTCCTTTGTTCATTGGTAGAGTTAAAATTAAACTCTTTGATTCAATAGTGGAAAAGATGGAGCAAAGAATTCAAAGATGGATTGGCAAAACTTTGTCACAAGCAAGTAAAATGGTTCTAAATAAGGCATCTCTAGCCAGTATGGCTATTTATCAAATGAGTTGTTTCATCCTGCCTAAGGAAACTACTAAAAAAATTGATGCTCTCCAAAGAGACTTCTGGTGGGGTAAAGAAACAAATTGCAAAGGATATTATTCAATATCCTACTCTTGCCTTTGTAAACCTAGAAGTAAAGGAGGACTAGGATTTAGAAATGTACAAAAATTCAACCTAGACATGATAGCTAAGCTTGCTTGGAGACTCTTAACTGAGCCTAATGCACTTTGGGTGTCACAATTAAAACCTAGGTATTTTAGAAAGTCCTTTGTTTTTAAAGCTAAAATACCAACTACAAGTTCTTGGATTTGGAAATGCATTAGCAAAGGTATTATCTTAGTAGAACAAAATAGTATTTGGGAAATAGGGATGGTAAAAGTACCAATATTTGGGATGATAACTGGATCCCAAATCTAGAAAACAACCTAAGTAGCTATAAAACAGCTACTTACTCCCATTTAACACTTGTGAAGGATCTGTTTGAGCCTATCACTATAAAGTGGAATTATGCTTTACTGATTGAAATGTTTCATGTGTCTATTGCTAACAAAATTAACAATGTCAGAATAGCTAGAGGTAAATCTGTTTCTCTTAGATGGCTACTCACATAATCTGGGAATTTCATAGTTAAATCTATGTACAATAAGCTTACTGAAAAAACTAGAAATCATTACAATCTAGGCCAACCTGATTCTTTTTGGAACTCACTTTGGAAATTAAATGTATCTCATGGGATCAAAAATTTTGCTTGGAAATGCTTACAGAAGGCATTGTCAACAAACCTTAAGTTAGCAAAATTTATGGAAGATATACATCCAAATTGTCCTCTAAACTGTAATGTTGTAGAATCTATAGAACAAATGGTTCATATGGAAGGAGAGATGCAATCTAGTTTTTGGAAATAAACAGCAGACAAGTGCACAATTAGGTACTGAAATACATAGATACTTAGAATTCTGGTACAAGGATCATCCGCTCCTAAATCAAGTTAAAATAGGAAACAATTTGATTCCTATCTGGAATCCTCCTAAGAGATTTCAGCTGAAATTAAATATTGATGCAGCTTGGATCTCGGCTAATTTGCCAGCAAGTTTCTCTTTAATTCTTAGAAGTGATGCAGGAATTCTTGAACAAGGAAGAGCAGGAGCTTTCACAGCCTCTACCCCTGAAGAAGCGGAAGCCCTAGGTTTGTTGCAAGGAGCTAAATGGGCGGCAAAAATTGGCTTGTCAAATTTTTCAATAGAGGGTGACTGCAAAAATCTTTTTGATTACCTTAACGAGATTGCATCTTCATTAGAATGGCAGAGTATATCCATATTAGAAGATGCTATCAATGAACTTAAGGCTTGTAATAACTTTTTAGGTTTCTATTTTGTTCCGAGAACATCTAATAATGTAGCTAACTTAATGGCCAAAGAAGCCAAAAACTTCAGATCAATTCTTAATTGGAGAAAAGAACCTCCTGAATGTATTAGAGTAGCTTTAGAAGTAGATAAATCAAATGCTCGCTCCTTCTGGCCCAACATTAGATGGCTCTACTCATCATGTTGTTCGGGTTACTAACTCCCCAAGTTAGTCTTTTTGAATGCATTTTTAACTTTAAAAAAAAAAAAAAAGTTTTGGAAAGAGGAGAGAAAATTAATTTAAAAAAAAAAAACAAAAAAACAAGGTCATCTGTTTAATGATGGGGAAGGAGAGTATTTTCTTTGAACCAGCAAAGGTGGAGGCACAACCTTACATAATCCCATCTTGGTGGTGGGATGGCACAATGAATTATTACCTAGGGGGAGACCAGCTCTGCACATTGCACTTGGGTCTCGGGAAGAGATGACCACCAAGCAATTGCAAAAAATACCAATTGAGTTGGACATGGCCACTTTAAAAGCATTGAAAAACAGGTGAATTGATGGAAGTAGAGAAGGGAAAGAAAGGAGCAAAGGCTAGAACTGCAATGAATGAAGGTGGATCATCGTGGTTCACATTGGTCCTGCTCATAAATGAGGTTATTCACAAGGAAAGATATCATGATTCTAACAGACTTCTCCTACTAAAATAATTGGAGTACAATAAAATTTGCTAATGTTCAAGAGATCCTAGATGAAAAGGGAGTAGGGTTAGTATTAGTAAAAGTACCTGTGTTAAAACAGGTTCCAGCATACAATAAATGTAATAATATTCAGATTTCAGGGTGACTACTACTTTGTGAAGTAGCTCTGCTTACTAGTGGCCTATTGCAAATTTCAATAAGAAAAAAATTCTTCTGTAATTGTGTCCCTAGTCAGTTATTATTCTAGAAAGTTTGGTATGATTTTTGAGTTATGACTGGTTACGAAGTCCAGAAAGTTACACAGCATGTGCGTACACTCATACCAGGCAGAAATGTATCATAAGCGCAGAGAGCAATACTGATCCACTCATACCAGGCAGAAATGTATCATAAGCGCAGAGAGCAATACTGCTTCAATAGTTCAATACTTGAGATAATCAACCAGTATCAGTAATGTGTAAGGTAAGATAAGCAAATTTGAATAGATGCATAGTAGCTGTTACATAATAAGGATACTTACAGAAAGAGACAAATGTGTGTCGCAAATTCAGAAAATCAAATGCAGTAAGTTCCTCTCATTAAGCCAAGTTATCATCTACTGCGTGAGACTACTATGCACTTAAAAACGTTCATTCATTTCATGTTCCTCGCTAAGCTATTCTATAGATGGACAGACTTAGCTCTTCTCAGAGTTGCTCTCCAACTCTCTCTTTAGCTGCACAGAGAAATCATCATTCACATCATCATCATCCCAGTCGTCTTCCCACTGCTGGGCAACTTCATTCCCTTCCTCTTTATCTTCCCACTCTGCTAATTATCATTATAAAAAAAATGCATAAGCGAACAATCTGTTGGTATTACTTCCATCCACTGCATTGTAAGAAACCAATAAAATAGAAAAGTTCACACATGTTTCCTCACTTGGCCTCAATTTATCGTTACTGGTCACTGAGCCTAGAACAAAATATTGCGGATAAGTGTTATAATCAATTTTACTACAATGATGCAGAAGAAAGCCAAACTTACCTACGCAATTTTTCTAAGAAGCATATGAACCCAACAAAATTGTTTCGTTTACCATACAGAACCCATCTAAATAAGACTATATGGAGCGAAAAACCAACATGATCCCTGAAAAACTAAAGGGTTCTGCACCAAACCTCTACATACAACAATGTAAACAGGCTCATGAAAAAGGGCATACACTCTTCAAATTCAAATCCAATATACAACAAACAATACTGATTACAACTCATCAGTATATACCTCCAAGAATATAAACAATCAATTCTTGTCTATGATTATGCTACCTGTTAATCTATATATCATGATTTTTCATACTATAAAACACCTAACTTGACCAAAATTTTCTTATTCACCCATTCAAGGTACAAAAACAAGTTGGAAATTCATTAATCTACTAAACATGTGCTCAACCTAAGATGGATTAAACCCCAGAAGTTCTATTTAAAACCCTAATCCAACCAACAACAGTAAAGAATCCCGAGAAACAAACCATCGAACGTTTTTTAAGATTGTTACCTTGATCGATTTCAAATTCCTCAAATTCATCATCATCTTCAAATAGATCAACTTTTGCATCTTCAGAAACTACTTTAGGTTCAGTCGCCATTATCTCAAAAGTAGTATTAACCTAAAATCAAGATTCACAGAAATCTTTTAAACATACACAGATCTCTACAGAAGAGAAACAATCAGCAGTGTTTATAAACCCTAAATCGAAAACTAAGAAAAAAAAACTCTTACCTCGCTGTAGTTGAGAGCGGAAATCTGACCAAAGTTTCAACCTAGAGAGTACAGAGTCGGAGAGGAAGGCGTGAAGAAAAATAAGTGATTCTTTTTCTCACTCTTTCCCTGTAATTTATATTGGGGAGAATAATAGTATGTCTCGGATCATCGAATAATCTTACTCACGGGTCTTCTAAATCTGGACCGTCGAATTACTTGGATCCTTTTATGCCCCTAGCGGCCTACAGTTAACCCACATTTGTGGGACATCACCCCCACTCTGGGTTGCACAGACGCGGACACGACGCGGACGCGGACACTACAAAATTCTTAAAAAACTAGGACGTGGACGCGGACACGTATATACATATTTTATTTATATATATAATCATGTATTTATACAACAAAGTCAAGTATTTCGACCCTAAAAATATTTAAAGGTTCCGTTAATTCAGCTTCCCTGGTTTACACGTGTTGCAAACCTATCTTTTTGTATTGATACGTATCGTTCAGCTGGCTTCCCTCTTTGCCTATAAAAGGGAGAGTCAAGTTTCAAAAGAAAAGAAGATATCGTTTGTTTATACACGTCAAATGTCAAACAATCAGTCACTATTAAACACATGGCACAATCAAAATGCATTCTTAGAATAACACATGCACAACTAAGGATATACGTGATGTCATTTACAATTACAAAACCCTAATAAAGACCTAAATTATTGATCTAAATGTTTGTCTTTATTCATTTGGTTAATAATAGTAAAAATAAAGGAATAAGTTTAAATGAAAATGAAAAAAAATTGCGTCGGACACGCGTCATCGGTGCGTCCAAACCAGATGCGCGCAGGACGTGCAAATTGGTGCGTTGGACACGCGTCGTGTCAGCGTCCCACGCGTGTCCCGTGTCCAACGCGAGTCGGACGCGGACACGGCTCAAGAAATGGAGCGTCCGTGCAACCCAGCCCCCACCAAGGGCAGTTCCTGAGGGGATGGATAAAACAAAAAACTTTATCACATCAAGGGGATGGGCAAACACATTTTCCACTATGGTAAAAAGAAATGGGTGGATGAAGATGAGACGCATGAATTAACATAAACCGCTGACGGATTAAGCAGGCCGCCAATTACTACTTTTTCAATGGTCACCAGAACGGCTCTTTTCTACCTTAATAGTACTCGTTTTGATCTTTCAAAATCACAACACTTTTTCATCCAATCGATATTATCAAAATTTTCTCAACGTCAATCATTTTAATTTTTCCACTACGAATCATTTTTTGGTTCTTACGCAAAAAGATATGAAAATGGAAGAAACTTTGTATGAAGAAGAGCAAGAAATGAATGAGGATGGAATTGAGGATAGAAGGCGGCGAAATTATATGCTTCAATTACATTCAGGGATGATACCAAAATCTTTAGAGCCACATGAAGTTATGACTAGAAGATGGACGTGGCGAGATCAACATTTTTACCACGACAAGATGATGCATGATTATTTTAATCCTGAGTCGATTCCGCATGGGCTGCAACTTGACTCAAAGGATTATTATTGAGATTTATTAGATACAATGTTTATTTAATTATCAGTATGATGCACGACATATACAAGGCTTTAGTCCTGAACAAAAGGCCATTGCAGCTCTCTGAATACTATATTATGGGGCACCGGCGGATTCTACAGATGATTATATCCGTATGGGAAAAACAACCGCATTTAGGAATCTCAAAATGTTTTGTGAAACAATAGTCTACAATTTTGGTCCAACTTTCTTAAAAAAACCTACTCTGAAAGATGTTGATAGAATCACTGCTGAAAACACAACTAGGGGTTTTCAGGAATGCTAGGTAGTCTTGATTATATGCACTAGATGTGGCATTTATGTCATGTTGAATGGACAATGTTAGATCATAGATCGGTTGAACCCACCAAGTGGTATGTCAAGTTTGGTTATCATATTTTAGTATCAAACTCATTTAGAGTCGCTTGATTAAATACTAGAATCAACTTCGTTTAGGTTAGACTAGAAAGTCTAGGAATGTTTAGACATACAAGTATTACTCTGAAGACCTGAAAAATGTGAAGAAGTAACGACTGCAACAAAGACATCCTCCTTCCACTTGAGGTTAGTAATGCTGACTTGACTTATTTTTATTCCTAACGTATCTTTCAAGTCGTATTATATTGAAAACATAATGGAAAATAAATTTTTTAAGTTCGTTTATGATTTATAAAAACGACTACCAAAAGCTTTCTTTATAGAATGGGCTCTCAATGGCAGACATTTTTGTAATAAAAACAAAGCGAGCTCCCTTGGAAGACGTAAATATATAAGGTAATTTTGGAAACATAATGGCTTCCACGTGGAGTCTAATTAAGACTGTTGAAGGAAAACTATTATGTTTTTACTAGGGAAGTGTGCAGGAGAATTTGGTGTATATGTGGTCTCCGATTTATTTCGGTCTGCCCCTTCTATCATTTCTCTCTCTATCACTATTTTTTTTTCTTTTTTTTTTTACTCTATATCTCCATCTCCATTTTCATCTCTTCCATGAAACAGATCTCAAAAGCCCTTCTCTCCAGGAAACCCTTCTTCCGCAATTGTGAAACAGAAAAAACATTAATTGATTTCCCTTTTGTTTCTCCTAAATCCAAACCCATTTCGCCATCTCTTCCACAAAACCCAAATTCTCTAATAAATCCACAGATGACCTTTTTTCGCACCTTTAAATCAAAATCCATATCTTCTGAGCTATATTCATCCTCATTAAACAACACCCTTTACTTCATCTTCTCATTGCCTCTTAAAAACCCCAAAATTCCCAATTTCAAAACCCTAATAATCCTCCACTTAACCAGATTTATTCGCGGCCGTCATTAAACAAGTGATGAAAGGCGAGTTTTAATGTTTTGTAGATGAAAGAGAATATACTTATGATGCCAGTTCTCTGTTATACTACAGAGAATTTACATACAGGTTTTGCTATGTTCTGTTTTTGTTTCTTCAATTTCGATTTATTCTGATTTTGTTTCTTCAATTTGGATTTTTTGTTTTTGTTTTCTGATGATGATTAATTAGTTGATGTTGTTGTTTCAGTTTGGAAATTTAGAGGAAAAAAGAAATTAGGATTCTTAAAGTTGTCCGTGGGTCAGATATTATGGAACTTAGAAAGATTTGAACATCAATTTGTCCAGGAAAAGATCCATCTTTGGGTAATACAGTCGAACCTCGATAAATGAATATTCGATAAATGAATAACCTCGCCAAATGAATAATTTTCTCCGGTCCCGACTTGGGCCAAGGTGTTAAATGAATAACGTCGCTTAATGCGGTAATGAATATAAAAAATTGGATCCTTAAAGGCCCTATAGAAATATAAATGAATAATCACTGAATTATATGTAAAAAATATATATATATAAATAAACCAAAATACATAATTAGAAAATTTTACATAAAAATATATGCAGGAATGAACTCAAAAAAATTCATTTATGGTTGATTGTCTTTTTCTTCCACCCAAACCAAAATGCACTTTATCCTTAATTTTATGCAATGCTTGCACAATTTCTGGAATATTTTGCTCGTGTTGTAGCAAGTAATATTTTAAAGGGACCATTGCTTGAAAATCATCTTTAGATGACACATTTGGTACGGCGCTACCATCATCTGGTTCAGGATCATTCTCATCATTCATTACTGACTCAATAATTTCTTCGTCTGTTGGAGACTCCACAACTGCATCATTCTCGTTAGGATAGTTCAAAAGATGTTCAACGTCCATCACATTTCTATGACGTAAATTAGAAATGACACCAGTTAATTCAAAAGAAAATGAATGTTAATTGAATTATAGATAAGAATTTTGACCAATATTTCCTAGGTATACTTGTACATTTTCTCCTATACAATTTAACTTCTTAATTAAGAAAATATTGTCTAAATGAATAAATATTCATTTATCGATAAATGAATAAAATATTTATTTATCGATAAATAAATATTTTATTAAACGAATATTTTTTCTCGGTCCCGAGAGCATTCATTTATCGAGGTTCGACTGTAGTTCTTCTTTCTATGTGTTTGACATTCAAATATTATGTTTTGTTTCAAATCTATTCTCTGATGTTGATTTGATTTCTGAAATGTTTTTTATGTTTTTGTTTTGGGTGCTTCAGGTGTAGTAAAGGACAATATTTTAGAATTGTTTCTTTAGATCGTTGAATTTCTTAGTATTTTTCGATTGCTTGTTTGATATAATCACTACACCATATGGCTTGATTTGAGACATTTTGATTATTGGGTTCAAGACACATATACATGTCTTTAGTGCTCCCACTCATATAAGAGTCTCAAATTAAAAATATGAGTTGCTTTAATTCTGATTTTTCAACTACTCTTACAAGTGTCTTAAATTTTTTTACAAGTGTCTTAAATATTTATAACTTTACAAAACCTTTTAGTAATTTCTATATATATCAATTTGTCATTTCTTTTTTATTTTAATTTCATTATATTTCCCTCTAAAACACCAAAATTCCCTCTCTTTCCAATTTTTTAATGTCTCTCACATTATTTCACTCTCAAATTCCCCCCATATCATTGTCTCACACCAAATTATTTTGAAATCTAATTTACATGATAAGCATTGGTTCCCCCATTTATTTTGGGTTCCCCCCATTTATTTGGGTTATCAAAATTTAGACAATATATTAAATATATTTTTTTTGTCTTAAATTTAGAAAATAATATTAATTCTAACTTTTCAGATTTTTTTCATCAATTTCTTTTCTTTTCTTTTCTTTTCTTTTCTTTTCTTTTCTTTTCTTTCTTTCTTTCTTTCTTCTCTTCACTTCGGCTCAAAATAGTCAAAACCAAAAGATATAAATACAGTGAGACTAACCAAGATAAAAAAAACCCCTCTTTACAATATATCAAACCCAGATTCATGCCTAAATCAATCGAAAATCTCCCTTGTAGATGAATAAGCATGTTAGAACTCACAGATCTATTCTTCTTCTTCTGATTCCAAACCCTAAATTGACCAAAAAAATTTTTAAGCATGTTACCAGAAATGAATACTCGTTTTTACTGAGTTTGAATAACATAATTTCAGGTATGAGACCTATTTTACCGATTTGTATATTCTGATTTTCTAAACCCTAAAAATTTATTTTTAATTTTTAATTTTGAAATTGCAGAAGAAGATTGAGATACACACCTAGAATATTCAGGTATAAAACCCTAACCTTATTAATGTTTTGAGTTTGATTTAAGCTTAACCTGTGAGCAATATAGTTCGGATGATATGCTTCTCTCTAGATTTTTCAATTTTATGAATTGAGATTTTTAATTTTGGTCATGTCTCTGAAGGGTTTAAATATCTAATTTTTGATTTTAACCTTTTGTTCAACTGGAAATGGTAGTATTTGTTTTGATATTTTCTTGCTTGTGTTGTCATTGAAGATTTCGAGTCTTGGATTTTGTTTGTGAGCTGAGAGAGGGGTTAATATATTAAGTTTCAACTTAATATTGTTGTCATTCCAGCATCTTTGGCAATAGTATCAAATTGGTTCCTTAGATAGCACAATGAAAACAAGTGTCAGTAAGTAAGTTTCTATTCACACTTTGATCTACTTATGACTTTCTTTATATACGTGCATTGTGGATTTTATCTCTATGTTGAGCACCTGTAATTTTCAACTCGTCCACAACATTTCAACTCAGATGCGGTGTTTGGCTTCAAACAGTTCAACCTCGCTTTCTCAAGATTCAGTACATGCACTATTTGCAAAGGGTTCATCTAGAACTCAGCATCCCTGTTGAGGAACAAGATTTGTTGGTAGAGCTGAAAGTGTGAGTATGGATTTACTTTTGTACGTAGTAAATCTCCCTTGATCATCATCATATATTTTACAGTATAAGTGTAAGTTTCCCTGATTGCTTAGGAACATATTGGGGTTAAGTAAGTAATGTTAGTTGAATTGATATTTAAAAGCAGCATCTTAGGTAATTTTTACTAAACTGTGGGGAAAATGACCACTTTATCTGAGTCTAGGTAATTTGTTTGCTCCTAAAAGGAATCCGTATCTGAAACCACCGACTTATATTAATTTATCTGGATAAACTATAGTTTTTCTTTGGACCTTTTGTATCCTTTTTTTATGTAGCTTTCAATTGTCCTTCTGTAGGTTGATTTGGTAGTTGATGATAAGAATCCGGGAACATGTATGTCCTCCATGACTGGTTATCTGAGCGCATGCAGTTTATCTATGAATCAGCTGGTATTTATGCTATCTTTCGGTAAAAGTTTCTTCAATTCCAATGATAACGTTTATTTATTATTGTTTCTTCAAACTAGTTTCACTTGTCTGGAGTTGGAGATTTTCAGTTGTGCAAAATAGATGTGCTCAAAGATCCTTGTCCTTTAATTGCAAAAAAAAGGGAACAACATGATGGATTCTGATGAATTACTAAGTGTGCATGTATTAATTTTTTTCTTTTTTCTTTTTTGCCAATTTACATTTAAGTTGAGATTGATGGATCTCAGTAGGAGTATCTGTGCATGTGTAGGATATTGATAGTGCGAAATTGCGAAGTTTTCCCTTTACTAGTTTGGTTTCAGTAATTCTCCAATATTTAACATTTGGACCCATTGTTCTTTCTATTAAATTCCCTAATCTTGGTCGCAGGTTCTTCACTCCTTAGCTCCCGATCCTTTAAACCAAGGACCTTTACTTGTTGAAAACGTTCCAGATCCTCTTAGAGGAGAACAAGTAAGCATTCCCAACCAGTCTATCTATAAACTTATGTATATTATATATGTTTATGAACTTTTAATTTGTAGGACGTTTCACCGTGAACATATTATTCATGTTACTGCAAAATTATATAAGATTCCTACAATGATTTAAAGCTCTATTTCTGCCAGTTTTGGACAGGCAGCACTGGTATATATCTTCTACAAGACTGCTCCTCCATGGGAGTATTCCTTCAAAGTGTGCCTAACACTTATCTAGTAGTTCAAATTACATTTAAGTTCATGGATAATTACCTATGTACAATTTCCAAGAGAAAACCAGCAAAATCATTACATGTAGTTTGTTACTGAAACTTTTGAAAATTTGATTTATTTGCACCCACTCACTTGTCCTAGCTGCATAGATTTTTATTTGGGAATACTTGCCTGTGTGGCCGTGTAGATACTAACAACAGTTTTTCTTTTCAGACATTTCCTACGCAGGAAGATATGGATCTAGCTAAGTGAAACCACATAAGGGAACATCCCAAGTGAGATATGGTTAATCAATATTATTATTTCAACTTTGAAATTTGTCGAATATCATGAACTTCATATCAGTATTGAGACACAGTCACATGTCTTATCGCAGAATTTAAATACACCGAGTATTTTTATCAACAAAAATCAATGAATACTAACTTCTAATCTAGTATTTATGGGCCAGTGCACTTCTCAAAAATAAACTAATACTAACTTGTTTGAACTGCAGTTGAGGCCAAAGAAAAAGATCAAGTAGATGCAATCCTGAAAATTTTGGTGGGTGCAACGCCGGAGAATTTGTTTTCTAGCATCTTAATTGGTAGTTTTACTTCTAAACAATTAAAATTGTGTGTTTTACTCAAGAATATCGTATTTGAAATTTGTGCAATAGGTCTAGTTTTAGTATCCGTTACTAGTAATCACAGATCGAATCATGTCTTTCAATCTAGGTAAAATTCTTGAAATCAGCTATTCATCTATGATGTTTTTGATAAGGTTCCCTTTGATCTGATTTGGAAATTTCTTTGTTTGCAGGTGTAAAAGCTAAGCCTTTGAAGGAACCCAAGGCACAACATAAATAATATGATAAGGTATGAGTATATACTTTCTTATCTGGAAGTTAGTACAATAATTGTTTAAGTACAATGATTGTTTTAGAAGCTTGACCATTCTGTTACCACTTACCATTAAGCAACCCATCCATATATAACTAATCCATCCAATGTGCTTCAACCAATGAAATTTGAAATATTTGAATCTAAATATGGATTTTAACATTACCTATTTCATATCATTGGGGTATTGATTTCCTGTATGTTTCCAGAACTTTTAATCCACTTTCAGAACTGAAAACTGTTTTTTGACCTTTTTACTTTATATATAGCACCAGGTTTGTAACATTTTTCATTATTTCTATTGTCTCTCTTTGCAGACTGACTTGGCAAATCATCATCAGAAGAAAAGGAAAATTTTATGTTAGGTGGTGCTGGACTAAAGAAAATTGGAAAGATAGGAATAAGATGCTCCAGTAAAGGTATGTCTGGAAATCGTGCCCATTTGATCTTGTCCTGTTTTTGTTCTGGTTCTTTGGTATGTAAACCGACTCCTAGAGATGTTTTGTTTACTTCAGGTGGCATTATAAGGAAATTAAGAAGACATAGTTGGATAAGCATAATGATTTGAGTGAACAAGTTGTAGGTAATTTCTTAAATTCTTGTAGAAAATGTATCCACCGCATATGCATGATGAAGTCCGATGAAATTGATTGAACAAGAAACCCAAAATATTTTGTTAAAATTCAATCATCTTACGTATGTAATTGTATTTATGGATTGTATGGATGGATGGATGGATTCATATATGATGCTGCAATTCAAATGTGCATGTGCAGGAAATTATGAATATAATTTATTTATTTTAAATTTAATTTTATTTGAGACGGATATAAGAGTCTCTCAATTAATTTTTCCGTCGCTTTAAATGACCTGAAAAATAAATTTGGTTCACTTACTAAACCGTCGGTAAACATTAATGCGACACATGTAAGTGTCTCAAAAATTAATTATGTCTCAAAATATTCCCTACGCCAAAATTGAGACACTTATATGTGTCTCAAAAAATCGGCAACACCAATATATGTCTCAAAACCGTCAATTTGGTATAGTGAATGTATGTGGTTTATTTTATCCCTTTAAGTTGGTTATGAAATGGGGTTTGGTATGAATATTGATGGATTTTTGTGGTTTGATGTTTGTAGGGATTTCTCTTAAGGATAAGAAGAGTGGTGTATGTAAGTATTAATTTCTCGCAATGATATTTTTTTGTGTTTGATGTTCATCAATTAGAAATATCTACAGACTCTGATTTTTGTAGGGTGTAAATTTTTTGTGATTCTGTATGATATGTGTTTGAATGAGTTAGATGAAGTATGGTAATTGATGTTCATTGGTTATAGTATATAAGCTACTGGTTTGTTTTGATCCTTATGGATTTTTGAGTTCATAGGTACTTCTTTTCTAAAATTTTCTTTCTTAAAATATGATTCGAAAATCATAGATCTATTGTTTTAACAAGTTTTTCAGTAGTAACATAGTAAATGATTTGTAGTTTATTTATTACTGAATTGTTTTATGTTGAATGATTGGAAATCTCATGGAAAATATTATGTCCCATAGCGTAATTATATTTGTAGATTACGAAATTGATAAAGTTTGCATATACCAAGTGAAAAAGCGGGGGTCTAACAACCACACCCAATATTTCGATTAGCAATCTGTATGGACAACTCCGAGTTACTTTCTAGAGAATCGACTAGACTCAATCAATAGAAAATATCTCAAGGAGTTATTATCTCAATCTCTCAATTTGATCTATACTCAAGCAAATAGAAATCTGCGAGTCTTTATCAAAGAGAGATAACTTGGATGGTACCAAAGACCAATATCCAAGTGTCAATCAATTTAAATCAACAACCAAGAAGGTCGGATATTCTAATTGATTGAACAACGTACAACTTGTATTATTTCAATTATATAACAAAATATAATACGGAAAATAAATAACACAAATACCAGAATTTTGTTAACGAGGAAACTGCAAATGCAGAAAAACCCCGGGACCTAGTCCAGATTAAACATACACTGTACTAAGCCACTACAGACACTAGCCTACTCCAAGATAACTTCGGTATGGACTGTAGTTGAACCCCAACCAATCTCACACTGATCCAAGGTACAGTTATGCTCCTATGCCTCTAATCCCAGCAGGATACTACGCACTTGATTCCCTTAGCTGATCTCACCCACAACTAAGAGTTGCTACGACCCAAAGTCGAAGACTTTAATAAACAAATCTGTATCACACAGAAAATTCTACAAGGATAGATAAATTCATATCCCATGAATAAACCTAAGAGTTTTGTTCCGTTTTTTGATAAATCAAGGTGAACATGAACCAATTGATAAAACCAGACTTATATTCCCGAAGAACAGCTCAGTTTTATCAATCACCTCATAATAAACTTAATCGATGCAACAAAGAAGATTATTGAGGAATCACAAACGATGAGACGAAGTGTTTGTGACTACTTTTATATCTTTCCTATCAGAGATAGAAATCTCAAGCCAATTATTACAATTGTACTCGTATGATAGAAGATACAAGATCAGATCACATAACTACAAGAAAAGTAGTATCGGTCTGGCTTCACAATCCCAATGAAGTCTTTAAGTCGTTAACCTAGTTTCAGAAGAAGAAAATCAAAGGTTAAAGGAGAATCGACTCTAGCTTAGCAAAATAGTATCACACAGAATGTGTGGGGATTAGGTTTCCTAGTTGCCAGAGTTGTCCCTTATATAGTCTCTCAAATCAGGGTTTGCAATCAATGTTAGTTTAGTAACAAAGCATTCAATGTTCATCGTTAGATGAAAACCGTATTAGATTCAAGCTAATATTTATCAACCGTTAGATCGAAAACATAGCTTGTTACACACATATGAAATGCACGTTTGTAGGCCTATGAAAATCGTACCCAAACTTGTACATTAGTTGGTTCAACAATAGTTAACCAAATGGTTAGCCATATGATAACTTTCATATCAACCATATTCTTCTTCACCATAACTAGTCCAAATGACTCAAATGAACTAGTTAGAGAGTTGTTCAATTGATTAGATCTTTATGTACTACACAAGACACAATTGAAGCAAAAACGATATGATTCACTCGAATCGATTCATGAACTATAAAGCCACGGTTTGCAATAGCATTTCTTAGTTTATTAAGATAAGTTCACAAATATCATTTTTAGACATAACCTACTCAAGTTCGCGGACTTAAATTCCCAGACGAAGTTCACAAACTCTAGAAGAAATTCTCGGGTTCGAGAACTACGCCAGTTCGTGGACTGGGTTTGTTGACTGAGTTTGTATGCTGAGTTCGCGGAATGAGCTCACGCACTACTCCGGTTTCACTTGATCAACAAAGTTCGCAAACTTCAGTTCAAGCAATAAGGACTTATACATATATGTGTTACCACAACAATACTTATATCTTCTAATGGTTATATTGTCTAAACTCTTATTTCAATCATTGAAACATTCTCAGAGGGTGTTATATAGTACAAACTATTTTTCGTCAGAGCGATTTCCAAAATGATTGAAACATAACATGACTTTTTCCACTAGGTAAAGATTAACTTGGATAAAGCGCAAGCTTTACCAACACATATTTTGAGAAATAGATAAGCGAGATATACTCAGCTCGAAATATCCACATGTGTATAATATTAGTCTATATAGTAATACGACTTTTGTCTCAAGATAGGAGATAGAGTAGATAGACTTTTGAGTGATAGATAAGTTCAAGTCTCCACATACCTTTTAGTCGATGAAGATCCACTAGTTCCTTGAGTAGTCATTCGCCTTGTATGATGATTGCCATAGAGTTCTTGAGCTCTGTTGATGGTGGTTTTTAGCTTAGGGTCAAAATGGTAAAACCTTGCATCTGATGTGACATCACTCTGCAAGGAAACATATCCAAGTGTGCTAACCTCTCCACTTGAAAATTTATTGAGCCGCTCAATATACTTACATGAAATATATCCAGACTGGCGAATCCCAGATGTTCTATAAATTTCGGCGCCTTGCGCATATTCACTTAATATAAGTTCCTCTGAACACCTTCTATGCTATGTTCTCCGACTGAACTCTTAATGTTGATATGGCATGATGATTCGAGTTCACTCGCAGCAGAGTAGCAAGAATCTCCAAGTATTAAGAATAAGATCTTTTGCATAAGGTATTCAATCAAAAAAGCATGATGTTGTCTGGCAATGGACTTAAAAGAACTCTGTGTCAACACATAGAATTCGATCAACCTTACTAACTTGCAGAAGTTAGGGTTTCGCGCCTCGCGCAGCATACTAGACCTTGCTTGTCAAAATTAAGCCTAGGAAAACTAGGTAATTAATCCGCCATGGATTAGTAGGTGCAAAACCTCGCCCGGAATCAGAAAAAATAGGGAGCCGCAACAACAAAGGGAGGCGTGGATATGCCTTTAGGCCAGCTGGCGCCACTTGTTGTTGGCCACGCCCCACCATAAACCGGCCCTATCTCCCTCAACCAATCAGGTCGCTTTAAATCCGCTTTAAATCGACCAATCAGGTCGCCCTAAATGCGCCACACGCATTCCGAATGAGGCCGTTCCCATGTTGCTTGTCGGCCCCAAATTCTTTCAAGGGGAATTCTTCCAAGGTGTATTGGCCACGCCAAGCCCCAATTCTTCCAAGACGCCTTGGCCACGCCAAGCCCCAATTCTTCCAAGGGGAATTCTTCCACGATGCCTTGGCCTCGCCAAGCCGTAATTCTTCCAAGGAGAATTCTCCCAAGACCCAATTCTTCCAAGATGCCTTCGCCACGCCAAGCCCCAATTCTTCCAAGGGGAATTCTTCCACGACGCCTTGGCCTCACCAATCCCTAATTCTTCCAAGGAGAATTCTTCAAATGGGAATTCTTCCAAGACGCCTTGGCCACACCAAACCCCAATTCTTCCAAGGAGAATTCTTCCACCGGCGCCAAGACTTGGCCACGCCAAATTCTTCTAAGGTGCCAAGATTTGACCATGCCAATATCTTTCCAAACGACGCCAAACCTTAATTTTGGCTGCGGAGCCAATTTTTAGCTTTGGCCATGCCGCAACGTCCCCGGCATACCACTATGTCGTGGCTACTTGCATGCCTCCATGCCATGGACACGCCACTGGCATGCTATAAGTATGTGGCGGACATCACTTCACTATACAACAAGATGTGGCCATAATCAATGGCCATCCTTCTTCATAAGATGCAGATCTCAGCTGTACAAGTTCACCACCAAACTTGAGTCAACTTTTGGTCACGGCACCAATTTGGCTACGGTTCCAAATCTTTGGACACGACGCCAAACCCTAATTTTGGCCATACCCAAACTATGCCAAAATCCTAACTTGGCCGCACCTAAACGCATGTCAAGGCCATGCCGACCAGGTCTCCATGCCACTGGATACCAAGCGGAAGGTTGCAACAATCAACGGCTACCTTTCCTCTCAAGATGCAAAATCTCGACCGTCGAAGGTCACCACCGAGCCGGCAAGCTTCCCAAGCTTAGCTTTCCAAGCAATAGCAACACGCTACACAGAAACACTCTGGATATCAAAACATGTCATAAACTGGGGGATGCTCATCAGGGTATTGGTCTGGCGGTTTACGGCGTGCGGCGTGCAATACGCCCGTTATAAGAAAGTATCATAAAAGTGAGGAGGTTAGTAATGGCAAGAAATAATGGTGAAACGTATCTTTCATTATGGAAATATCAATTCCAGGCGTTACCCATTACCATTCTCCTCCAATACTCAAGCCGTTCCCACTTTTACGAGACCATGATACGTTTCATTAAGACTTGTATAAATAGGTCTCACCTATTTCCACCAAAAACAAGTTTTTGGTCGGCAACACACAATATCTAGAAATCACCTAGTAGCTTTCCATCCGGCTCACTAGTTCTACTTTCTGATACAAGTCACAAAACGCCCACACTTCCAGGATCAACTATTCTTGTCTCAATACTTTCTTCGCTTCCATCCCTAAGACCAACCCTTCTTATTCACTTTGTGACCGAAGCAAGCCTGGAACGGCCATTTCTTGGTTTAGGCCAGGATTATACAGATTGATCTCTCGAATCAAAAGTACTCACTGCAGTACATTGTTTAGGGTTTAGATTTGTTTCTCACACACACACCCAAAATTACTAAAATCAGCAGAAATGGTTTTCACACTCAAACAATTGGAGACCACAGTGGGGGCTTAATCTCTCGGTCACAATATTAATTTCTCAATTCCTGATTTTACCTTTTAACCCCGATCGCAAGATGGTAGAACTCAGGTCCGGATCAGCAACAAACCCTGAGAACATTGGCACTGAAATTATTCCCACATCAACATGAAGAATGTTCCATTAAGCGTTATACCTTTGGTTACTAGAGCCAGAGACTCTGCCACAGAAAATTCTCCTTCAGGTGTTATACCTATAATCACCAGAGCCAGAGCCGTTGCCGCCGCTCCAAATATTCCGTCAAGTGTGACACCTCCAACCGTCACCAGAGCCGCAGATACTCCGCCGTTAAGGCGAGAAACTGGAGGACCCAGAGGGAGACGATCCTATATTATTATTGTTGATTTGATGAAAAGACAGGAAGTTCTCGCTAACATACATGGCCTCGACTCAGAAAGAAGTACTTGTTTTTCTCAAGATACTAACAGAGCGACTACCACAAGAATCACGCCAGCCAGAGCCCATGAGGAACGCCTCCAATACCCCCGGCGCCAGAACCTCAACATGACGCACCTTTGTAGATGAAGAGACTCTCCCAGGAGCTCCAGCAGAGAGAAGCCAACCGTCAAATTTTGTCACATGAGAAAATTTGGAGCAAATTCTCCAAAACTGAGACAAAAGTGATTCCATAGAGATATATCAACATTAACCCTTGTATCCTCCGAAAGTACAAATAATTCCTCTTCCAAGGGGGTACTCTTCCCCTCAATTCTCTTTGTCCGATGGCACCGGTAATGCGCGTGAACATGTATCTCAATTCTTGGAGTCCTTGGGGGAGAACGAATACAATCACGTTCTCCATTTGAGGGAATTTTCGAAATCACTTACTGGAAGAGCGTACATGTGGTATAACAACATTACGCTTGGAAGCATCCCCAACTAGTCTGATAAAGTTGCGGCTTTTTACAAGAAATACTTCTTTGAGTCTGAGCAAATTACCTTCTCAGATCTAGGAAGGATGTTCCAACGAAACAACAAACATCCGAATGACTTCATCAAAAGATTCAGAATTCAAGCACTGGATTGTCATGACCCAAACGTGACCGAACAACAATTGGTAGATTCCTGCATCAATGGCATGATTCCCATCTACCGGGCCTTACTAGAGAATCTACGATTCCAGACGTTCTCTGAACTTCATGAAGCTGCAAAACGGTCGGCCACAATAGCACCAACGTTGTTGGAAAGAACCAGGACAACCAGAGGCGAGGACGCACGCGAAACTCGAGGGAAAAATTCCTTATTAATAAGAAATACAACGCTGGTCCCTCTTCTGTGAGCGTGGTAGATGAAGGAGGAAAAAGGAAAGCTCCAGTAGTAGAGCATCAATCTAAGCGCCCAGTGCTAGCACGACAGGCAACTCCGCCTCGGAAGACTACCGCTAAAGCTTCCATGCGACATCAACAAGCTGGAGAGGACGTATTGGATTTCCCGTTCCCAATTGAAAAAGTGATTGAACTCTTGGAAGTATGGATCCAAGACGATGATATCATACTATCTCCTACCAGACGCCCACCAACCGAAGCGGAAATGGCAAACCCAAAATATTGTCGCTACCACATATTTGTCCACCACCCGACCAGAGACTGCAACAAACTAAAGCATATCTTCAAATAAAAGATAAAAGCAGGGGAACTTCAACTGGGCAATGAGGGAGTTCACAGAGATCCACTCCCAGTCAGAAATTGCATGGTCTCTGAGGACTCTGTACACGAGACTGTGCAATCTATGATGCAACGTGTGTACGAAATTCTCTACCTTTCCAAGACACAGCGTCAAGATATCTTCACAGGCCTTAATAGTGTTGTATCAGGAAAGCGACTCTTTCCTACTGAAGAAACCACACCAGAACCCCAAACTCTCTCAGGAAACGGTGCTGGAAAATACAACTGGGGACTGCTAACACAGTTCATCTGAGGGACGCCGAGCTCGACAACACATTAATTGACGCGGCCTCTGACTTCAACATCATCACCATCAAAACTCTGAAAGCTGCGGGAGTTTTGAACCAGGAGGCTACCCGTTCCCCAACCATGGTCAAAGACTCGGAAGGAGAGGCGATGGACGCATATGGCTACATCAACCTCGAAATTAAGGTAGGAGACACCCTAACACATGTCAAATTCCACATTGTCAAAGAACTCTCGAATTATGACATGATTCTAGAGAGCACATGGATACACGGCAACAAAGCAAAACTAATAACATCCCCTCTGACGATGTCAATACCCGAAAGAATTTCCAACAAGTCGTCCAACTTTGAAGATTATATGTTGCCGTATCAACAACTTATCAACGTAACTCGGTTGCCTGAAGAAAGCCCGTTGGCGTTCATCCATAGATTCTAAGCATAAGTAAGCTTGGTTAAACAACCCTTTCTACACCCAGTCACCTCGCCTCTCGTCCAGGCATGGGGACTCGGTCCGACTATCAACCCGGGCGTCATTAGGAGACGCGAATGGGATGTTGGGCCATTCAAATGCTTTGTCAAAAACTTAGAAGCCGTCGTACCCAAAGATGACGAGCTCAAAAATCAAGTGGTGGAACAACGCCCGAACCCATTTCAAATTGGAGATGTGGTAGTCAAGATGACCTCATTTCAAGTTGGAGATATAACAGTAAAGATAGCCGCTCGATCCGATCCACCCAAAGAAAAGGAATACGAGCCATATCTGGTGATTGATGTTATCTTGGGTGGTTACTGCAAACTCATCAATACCGACAAATTGGAAGGTGTAACGATTCACTCACGATGGCTCAAACCCTTCAATACCTAAAACGATGTGCTACGTTCACCTCCAGCGTTATCCTTTCTGCATTTTCCCCTTTTCATGCAGTTTTTGTAACTTCTCTAAAATGGTTTCACCACTTGCATTCATAAGTAGAGTTTTTAATTTCAATTAAAAGAACATCTTTCCTTCAAAAGTTTCCCAAGCCATCTTAAAGTAAAAATACCGAGTAAACTCAAACCCTCACATAGTCGTTACCAGGCGATTGAAAACCAGAGAAACCAAACCACCATAAAAAAAACATACCTACTCAAAAATACTAAAGAAAGGAATATGCAAGGAAGATGATCATCAGCGGAAGAACAAATATCCTCTTCAAAAAATATACGGCTTCAAATCTCACCTAACTCTCCTATGGTTTTCGGGATGTGTAACAACGAAGCAGTATGAAGGTTTTAGTAATTCATTCAGAGATATGAAATCATAAAACCGAATGACGGAATGTTACTTGGCGAAGCCCGAACTCTGCCATGAAAATAAGAAAGTGAAAGTAAACTGTTGGAATGTCAAAAGAGGCTACACGTCGGGAAGAAATAACAAAAGTGGAAAAAATTGGTCGTTAATGGCGGACGCCTGGATCAATGACGCCTTCATCAAAGATTTTTCAAAAACTTTCCACGGAACCCTTTATGGCAGCAAAGGTTCCATCCAAACGCCACTTCGGCAGCAGCAACTCCGACATCCCATCCAGAAGCTACCTCAGCCCCAGCCTCCGCATCCTGTCCGGCGTTTGTTTCAACATCAGCCCAACATATGTTTCTGTGGCTTCTCCAATGGCCCCAACATATGTTGCCTCCATCTCCTCATCCGCCTCAATGGCATCCTCAGCGGTCACTTCAACGACCCTTACAACGGTTTCGGTGTCCACTGCAGGAGCTACTTGATAGACACATTTTTGTGTCTGAATTGTCCTCAGTGTCTCTATTGGTAGTGCTTGATTTTGTACTTATTATGGTGTTTTTATGTTTGTGTAGGTGTTTTTTTGGAGAAATACACTTATGTGGAAAAAGTTGCTCAAAAAGTGTTATGTAGACCCCAGGGGAAAAGTACTAAATTCACTATTTGCACCCCAGGGCGTCAGTTGATAATCGCACCCCATCATTGGTTAAGGGGCAACCCCTTTCTTCACGGTTTAAATAGCAAAAAAGGCGGGAAAATGGGTTGGTCATCTGCGAAATTTTCTAGCAGAGATTTAACCGAGATTTTCTCGGATTTGTTCGAGGGATTTGAGTAGGATTGACCTGTTTTTACCAAACAAGGGTGGTAATTGCATTGAAACCAATAGAGGAAGGATATTTCACGGTTGAAGATACCATGGGATTTTCTGCTATATTTGGAAGGTTTGAGCATGGATGTATCGAGTAGACTCAATCAAAGAGAATTTTATTAACCATTTTGAAGCGTGTAGATCAGCTGCAGCTACGTGTGGGAAGAAAAGAAAACAAAAAAAAGATTCCCGTAACTTTTGCAGAGGGTGAAGTATTCTCGGAGATTGTTTTGTGATATTTTGGGAAGAATTGCATGTGACAGAGAGTTTTGGATTAATCTATAGTGTGTTTGCAACGTGGGTGGAGAATGTTATCTGTTAACAGACTCGTGAAGGAGAAGAAAAGGGAAACAAAATATTCCCGAGGCTGGCAGAGTTAAGGGGAATAATTCAGGAGTTATTGCAGAGATTTTGAGGTCATGTCTAGTATATTAAGAGTTTTCGGAAGTCATATGAGGGGGATGGAGAGATAGGGGTTAGAAGAGAAAGCAACAGAGTGAGTAATCACGAGTTGCCGGGAGAAGTTTCTGCTGCTGCAGAAAAGATGAACATGAAGAACATTATGATGTCAAGAACAGTCGTTGTCTAGTGTCATATATTTCATGTTCTGTCACAGTTCATTAGTAACGCTTATCTTCATTTCACAACACCTGCTTTGTTAACAGCGAGTTTGTAACGCTCATCTACCGTTGCAAATTCGCTGCTTTTATTATTTTCTCCATTCTCACTATTGTAAACACTTTTCGAGCAATAAAAAAAATCATTTGAGAATGTCTCCAACATGAGAATCTAAACCCAACATTGGGACAATGGAGGAATATGGATTTCATCAATGTGGTAATTTAATTAATTCTTTTATTTACTTTTTGCATCGATTTTAAATGATTTATGATTTCTATTAATCAATAGTCATCTTGTTTGATAGTGTATGCTTAGTCTTAGATACTTTTGAAACACTATGCTTGTAATTTACAATTGATGTTTTACGAAATCTATTTTGGCAAAGAATAGAGTTAATATTTCTTTTATTTTGAGCTATAATTGCCTAGGATTAATTTTTGAACCACTTGAATATGAAATACAGTGAAATCCCGAGTCACCGTTAATTCTTCATCCCGTGACAATATTTGTATATATTTTTCTTTTCTTTTATTTTAATTCTTAAAATCAATCTCATCAAGTCCGAGTGAACGACAACTCTATTTACCACTATTCAAAATTTGATCAATTTTTGGCGCCGCCGACGCGGACTTGTGTATAAATTTGTTTTTAGGTTTTATTTTTGTTCTTTTTTATGCATTTTGGTATTTTTTTTTTGCTTTCAGATTTGGAGCTAAGCTAAAGAAAAAGAGAAAGTGCTGAAAAGAAAGGCAAAGCCCAAAGAGGAAAGAAAGGAGAAATCCAAAAGGAGTGAAGAAGAAGATTTTGTAAATAATTTGTTTTTTTTTTTTTTAGAAACTGTAATTAGGGTTATATTTTTGTAATATTTTTATTTTTGTAATATTTTTTTATTTTTGGACTTTATTTTTGGACATTGGACATTTTTTTTTAAACCCTACGGAAGGGTAGTTTCAAATATAAACTGCACAGGGAAGGACGGTGATTACGATATCACCTCGGCCCCTCGGGTTCGTACATGACATAGGATTCGTGGCCCGAGTCGACTTCAATGGTTCATCCCCCGTCTGAAACGGGAGGTAAGAATTATAAACACCCGCGAATCCTTTGTCAGCGGGTTTACTGGATGATTTTGTATGCATATATGTTGAGGTCTTGAATACGGCTGCTTTAATTTCCTAGTAAAGGGAAAGGACTGTCCATACAAGATAAGTGTTTGGATTTCATCATCGTTCTCTTCTTGTCCGCCTTAGGAAAATGATACCATATGCGAACCTAAGCTTAAAATTTTGACTAGAACGAGACCGATAGGGTAACGAGCTTAATAGGAAAGTCATTCGAAAAATATTGGTTACTCTTTTAAGCATACTTCGAAGTTCATGATGGTTTCTGTGAGTTGAATGCATGACTACACCGCCTTGTAATGCGGTGAGGCCTTGGGTATCAAAGCTCCACACATCTTCCCTCTCCTCTATTCAACTTACTTAAACTTGGATTAATTCCAGAGGGGTTTGCTTAAATTGTAATGAATTCCTTTTCGAAAGATTAGAAGTTGGTCTAGAAAAAATCTAAGTGGAGCCATCATGCTTTTTGTTTGCTAGAAATCAATAGGTTTGTTGTGGTCGAGTCATCCTTCTTTGTGCTTGTTTAGAATTCCCTTGCAGTTAGGATGTCGAACTGGTATTATAATAACCAATACAATGAGTATCCGACTGAGCATCTTGGACATTATCCTTTTTATGACCATAGTGTGAATAGTGATTGGGAACGCGAAACCTTTGAAGGTTATGGTCCATACCATTGTGATCCCAATTACTATCCACATACCCACAGGTCATACGAGCAAAACAATCCTTATATTTCTCTAGAAGAGTCTCTCAAGAGTTTCAATGACTTAACTCGGAAGTTTTACTTATTTATGAAAGAGACTTATAATATTCTTCCCCTAGAAGAGTCCGTAGAGCAGTCAACTAAGATGTCTCTAGAAGAGTGCCTCAAGCAATTTACTGAGAGTAAAAATAGGACTGTGGAAAAACTTGCTCATGATAGTTTTAATTTCCAGTATAGTGTTCCCAATACCACCCTTGAAAATAAGGATAGTTTATATTCACATAATCAACATGACGATGTTAGAATTGGTAACACTACTTGTTTTGATGAGGTTCAATCATTTTCATGTTATTATAGTAATGATCATAATGTGGATAGTACTGATGAAGAATCTGAAGTTTTTAGGCATAGTGATCAGGAATTTGTTTCTCCAATTGAGCTTAATAATGATAATTTTTCTAGTTCAAATCCAAATAATTTTAACAATTATTCACCTATTCAAAAGGACGAGGATTTTACTAGAGATACCACCTTTTTAGACGATGTAGTATTTCCTTTTTACGAAGACGATGATAGTTTTGAGGAACGAGTTTATTCTGAGAATATTGTTTTAGAGTCTAGCGATTTAGAAACATTATACTTAAAAAAAGAAGATGAACTCGTAGAGCTTTTAAATATGAGTGAGGATGCATCACCTAAGTATAACCTACAAGAAGCAATTGACCATTTTCAGGATTCTAATGATCTAGAAATTAGGGAAATTGGAGCTAGTTTATCTAGAGACACCCAAAATTCTAAGTTTGGGGGTGATTATCATTCTCCATGTGCCTTACCTTTAGATCTTATAGAGATCCCTCACTTGGGACTTGATAAATGTGCCTCAACCATTGTGCCAGATTACCTTCATACTAGCTCTCCCGAACCTAATAATGTCCAGGAAAAAGTTCAATTGTTAGAATCCCATCCTCTGGTTGATGTGGTTAACCCAGGCTACGATACCACGATTGACTTTGTTTTCCCACCAAAAACCTTCCTTCCAATTGTGGGAACGTATAAGTTTCAGATGTGTCAATTATTAAGTTTTGAGACTAAACCTAATTACTTTAGGAGATTAGGGTCGACACATTTGCTTAAGAATAACCACTACTGTAGTCAACTGTGTGAGTCAAATCTGATTGACTTAGAGGATCCCCAGTTATTCAGGTTAATGTTATGTGCTTCTAAATTCTTATTCGAGTTTTTCAAGACTCTAGGACCTGAACATTCAGAACTAACTTTTGAGGAAATTCAACCCATGAAAATATGTTATCTAGACCCAGTTATAGAACCTGAATCGGAACCACAGCTATTTGTAGTTGTCTTAAACAGGAAACTAGACAAGGGTGTGCTTTACTTGCTAATTTTCTTGGGATGTTGTAGATTCCTTTTACTTGTGATAACCCTATTTGGTTTTGGTGATCCGCAGTTATTCCGGCTATTACTTTATGATTTTATGAGGTGACTAATTCTATCTGATGTCTGGCTGAAGACTTTAAACTTAGCACTTCTTGGGAGGTAACCCATGCTCTTGCAACACGGTAATATCTTTCCTTAACTCCTTTCTTCAAGTGGTAACAGTTTCAGTTTCTCCTTGTTCATGCTTTTAATTTCATCTTTAGAACATTTAGGACAATGTTAGATTTAAGTTTTGGGGTATAGGAGAAACTTTTTAGTTTCAATAAATAAACTCCAGAGACTAGAAAGTTATGCTTATTAAGGTTGGCACTAACTAATCTAAGTGGATGTGAACATTTTGGTTGTAGGAGTTGAGGAACCAATCTGATTAGATGGAAACATCTAGAAGAGTTTATTCATAAAAGCACATAGCTCAGGTGTTAGAAAAGAAAACATGGTAGTTTCTCCATATCCTCGTGATGGAAACATCGAAAGAATCCTGATCACTTCTTCTTCTTTTTTATTTCTTTTTTTACCATTACTAGGGTGAAATAGAGCGACTGAAATATAAAAAAAAAATTTTGAGACCAGACCACTAGACCAACCGGAATAAATATAATAAATTAGACCACTGGTACCCTTGTATATGCCAGATGAGTTGACCTAGAGTTAGGATTATCGACCACTGGTTCCCTTGTATATTCCAGTGTGTTGATATTAGTCCAGACCAGTATCTCAGTCCATTAGGATAGGTTCACCTTAGTCAACAACATCCACGTATTTCTCTACATCCATCTTCTTAATATATCCATGTGATTGGTTGACTCCGGTTTATGATGTCCAGAAACTATCTGAGTAGAGCTCTGTCACTTTATATGAATTTTAGTATGCTTGAGTGCAAACTCGTGTACAACAATTGGAATTTCGCATCAGGGTACTTCCTCATGTAGTCAATAAGTATTCCAAAGAGATTCTTTAGTGCCTTCCAAGGTTCTGCGTAGATAGATAGGGTCTGGAGTAAAGGTTTTGTGGGTACACCTCTGGTAAACCCTCCGGAGACAACACTCCGCCGCTAGGGCCACCTAGCGGTTTAACGGCTTACAGCACGTGCTAAGTGTAGTCATTTTATTTTCTAGATTAAATTTGCTCGAGGACTAGAAAATAATAAGTTTGGGGGTATTTGATAGACATATTTTTGTGTCTGAATTGTCCTCAGTGTCTCTATTGTTAGTGCTTGATTTTATACTGATTATGGTGTTTTTATGTTTGTGTAGGTGTTTTTTGGAGAAATACACTTATGTGGAAAAAGTTGCTCAAAAAGTGTTATTTAGACCCACGGGGAAAAGTACTAAAGGAATCCTCACCCTGGATAAGGGGAACATCAACTACTATGGGACACCCTCTTCACTATTTGCACCCCAGGGCGCCAATTGCTAATCGCACCACATCATTGGTTAAGGGGCAACCCCTTTCTTCACGGTTTAAACAGCAAAAAGGCGGGAAAATGGGTTGGTCATCTGCGAAATTTTCTAGCAGAGATTTAACCGAGATTTTCTCGGATTTGTTCGAGGGATTTGAGTAGGATTGACATGTTTTTACCAAACAGGGGTGGTAATTGCGTTGAAATCAATAGAGGAAGAATATTTCACGGTTGAAGATACCACAGGATTTTCTGCTATATTTGGAAGGTTTGAGCATGGCTGTATCGAGTAGACTCAATCAAAGAGAAGTTTATTAACCATTTTGGAGCATGTAGATCAGCTGAAACTACGTGTGGGAAGAAAATAAAACAAAAAAAAGATTCCCGTAACTTTTGCAGAGGGTGAAGTATTCTCGGAGATTGTTTTGTGCTATTTTGGTAAGAATTGCGTGTGACAGAGAGTTTTGGATTAATCTATAGTGTGTTTGCAACTTGGGTGGAGAATGTTATCTGTTAACAGACTCGTGAAGGAGAAGAAAAGGGAAACAAAATATTCCCGAGGCTGGCAGAGTTAAGGGGAATAATTCATGAGTTATTGCAGAGATTTTGAGGTCCTGTCTAGAATACTAAGAGTTTTCGGAGGTCACATGAGGGGATGGAAAGATAAGGGTTAGAAGAGAAAGCAACAGAGTGAGTAATCAAGAGTTGCAGAGAGAAGTTTCTGCTGCTGCAGAAAAGATGAACATGAAGAACATTATGCTATCAAGAACAGTCGTTGTCTAGTGTCGTATATTTCACATTCTATAACAGTTCATTAGTAATGCTTATCTTCATTTCACAACACCTGCTTTGTTAACAGCGAGGTTGTAACGCTCATCCACCGTTGCAAATTCGATGCTTTTATTATTTTCTCCATTCTCACTATTGTAAACACTTTTCGAGCAATAAAAAAAATCATTTGAGAGTGTCTCCAACATGAGAAGCTAAACCCAACATTGGGACAACGGAGGAAGCTGGATATCATCAATGTGGTAATTTGATTAATTCTTTTATTTACTTTTTGCATCAATTTTAAATGATTTATGATTTCTATTAATCAATAGTCATCTTGTTTGATAGTGTATGCTTAGCCTTAGATACTTTTGACACACTATGCTTGTAATTTACAATTGATGTTTTACGAATTCTATTTTGGCAAAGAATAGAGTTAATATTTCTTTTGTTTTGAGCAATAATTGCCTAGGATTAATTTTTGAACCACTTGAATATGAAATACAGTGAAATCCCGAGTCCCAGTTAATTCTTCATCCCGTGACAATATTTGTATATATTTTTCTTTTCTTTTATTTTAATTCTTAAAATCAATCTCATCAAGTCCGAGTGAACGACAACTCTACTTACCACTATTCAAAATTCGATCAATTTTTAGATGTGAAATAATTCATTCAAACACGTGAAATCGTAAAACCGAATGGCGGAATGTTACTTGGCGAAGCCCGAACTCCGCCATGAAAATAAGAAAGTGAAAGTAAACTGTTGGAATGTCAAAAGAGGCTACACGCCGGGAAGAAATAACAAAAGTGGAAAAAATTGGTCGTTAATGGCGGACACCTGGATCAATGACGCCTTCATCAGAGATTTTTCAAACACTTTCCCCCGCACCCTTTATGGAAGCAAAGGTTCCATCCAAACGCCACCTCGGAAACATCAACTCCGACATCCCATCCAGAAGCCACCTCAGCACCAGCCTCCACATCCTGTCCGACGTTTGTTTCAACAGCAGCCCAACATATGTTTCCGTGGCTTCTCCAATGGCCCCAACATATGTTGACTCCGTCTCCTCATCCGCCTCAATGGCATCCTCAGCGATCACTTCAACGACCCTGACAACGGTTTCAGTGTCCACAGCAGGAGCTACTTTAGTTTCGTAAACCGTGTCTGCAACCTCCTCATAAGCTTTTCCAGCAGCTTCCTGAGGATGTTCCGGTTCGTCAGCATCAAGGTCAAGGATTACAATAACATCGTGGACAGGGTAATTAAACCGACTCTTATTTAAAATTTTCATGAACTCAGTCTTCCGCCGCTTCAACCGAGAGGCAAATCTTGCAGCCCTAGCACAGGGTTGTAGAGAAGCTTCCTTGCTCTGAGATCTCCCAACGAACTGGGATGCCTCATCGTGCCTCCACTTTTCCTCCATGTCCCCTGAAGCCAAGAGAGTCTGAACACACATCCGTACTCTGCATAAATGGGTGAGAGATATGAATTGGATAATCTCATCAGCCTTGCGGAACAGGGAATCAATTCTGTCTAATATCTCCTCATGAGAAGAAAACCGATTTTCGTCGAGTTTAGAATTTCTCTCCGAGGAGGTACGATCATCACTGAGAGATCTCATTATATGCTACAAAAAAAGGGAAATTTTTTATCACGTTTGCACCAGCAATCTACATGATGAGAAAGACAAAATGGAACTAGGGAAAAAAAACACGAGA
This sequence comes from Papaver bracteatum, assembly GCA_023529315.1. NCBI lineage: Eukaryota > Viridiplantae > Streptophyta > Magnoliopsida > Ranunculales > Papaveraceae > Papaver > Papaver bracteatum. The sequence continues at coordinate 109,303 of JAJJWX010000797.1, read as the reverse complement.
CAGTACCTGTAAAGAATGGTGGATGCGAATTTTATGATGATTTGTATGAGCAAAGGGTTCAAGATCACCTCTTATATTTAGAAGAAAATGTTTTACCAGCTTGAATCAAGGCCTCACATGCGTAATACCAGCTGGATTAGATATTTGTTTATACAGAGTAATTAGGGTTTGGTATCCAAGTCATTTTGTGACTTAACCAGCGCCATCTTTCCACTCCAAGGCAGATACGCCATCGGCATTCCAAGCAAGCCAACTATGCCATTGTCTTTCCAAGCTAGCCGCGTCCATCCGCCACTCCAAGTTAGCTGCTCCGTCGGCTTTGCAAGCAATCCAGCGCTCCATTGGTCTTCCCAAGCCAGCGCTCCATTGGCTTTCCAAGCTAGCCGCGTCCATCCGCCACTCCAATCTAATTCTCCATCGGCCTTCCAAGCAAGCCAACACTACATATGCCTTCCAACCAAGCCAACGCTCCGTCGGCCTTCCAAGTGCGACATCCGCTACTCCAAGTTAGCCGCACCAGGCCTGTGTCAGAAGTCCGCACTTAAGCTAATAACAATATTCCAAACTAGGCACACCATCGGTTTTTTCCAAGCTAGTCACGTTATTCGCCATTACGCGGCATCATATCCACTCGGCCTAGATTGAAGCACCATCTTCGCCGTTCAAGACAACACAATATCTACCATTCAAAGCCGCGCATCCGATATTCCCAGAATGGAAGCGCCATCTTCACCACCCTGTGCCCCAAATTGGCGCCAACATTCCGGGAAGCATGAATCTACGCCAACACCCTCTGGTCAAGCCGGAAATACGCCAAGTCATCAATACAAATATCACGGATTCCTCATGCCTTCCGCTAAAGGTTAGTTGAATTTCCCTGGAAAACTCTTCACGTTTTGCCCCTCTTCGATTTTTCTCTTGTCCGTCACCATCTCATGCTTACCCCGCAACAGCGCCACTGTTACGTGCTAAGCAGGGGACTTAATGTTGATGGTGGTTTTTAACTTAGGGTAAAAATTGTAAAACCTTGCATCTGATGTGACATCACTCTGAAAGGAAACAGAGCCACGTGTGCTAACCTCTCCACTGGAAAATTTATTGAGCCGCTCAATATACTTACATGAAATCTATCCAGACTGGCGAATCCCAGTTGTTCTGTAAATTTCGGCGCATTGCACATATTCACTTAATATAAGTTCCTTTAAACGCCTTCTATGCTATGTTCTCCGACTGAACTCTTAATTTTAATATGGCATGACGATTCGGGTTCACTCACAGCAGAGTAGCACGAATCTCCAAGTATCAAGAATAAGATCTTTTGCATAAGGTATACAATCAGAAAAGCATGCTGCTCTCTGGAAATGGACTTAAAAGAACTTTGTGTCAACACATAGAATTCAATCAACCTTGCTAACTTGCAGAAGTTAGGGTTTCATGCCTCGCGCAACACACTATACCTTGCTTGTCAAAATTAAGCCTAGGAAAACTAGGTAATTAATCCGCCGTGGATTAGCAGGTGCAAAACCTTGCCCAGAATCAGAAAAAATAAGGAGCCACAACAGCAAAGGAGGCGTGGCCATTCCTTTAGGCCATCTGGCGCCACTTGCCATTGACCACGCCCCACCCTAAACTGGACCTATTTCCCTTGACCAATCAGGTCGCTTTAAATCCGTTGCAGCGCACTGGAAGTGTGGCCATGCCCTAGCTTGCCGGCCCCACTTCCCATTGACCAATAAGGTCGCCCTAAATGCGGCACACGCATTCCGAATGAGGCCGGACCCATGTTGCTTGTCGACCCCTAATTCTTCCAAGGGGAATTCTTTCAAGGCGCCTTGGCCAAGCCAAGCCAAACCCCAATTCTTCCAAGGAGAATTCTTCCAAGACGCCTTGGCCACACAAAGCCCCAATTGTTCCAAGGAGAATTCTTCTAAGGGGAATTCTTCCACAACGCCTTGGCCTCGCCAATCCCTAATTCTTTTAAGGGGAATTATTCCAAGACGCCTTGGCCACGCCAAGCCCCAATTCTTCCAAGGGGAATTCTTCCACGATGCCTTGGCCTTGCCAAACCCTAATTCTTCTAAGGGGAATTCTTCCAAGACGCATTGGCCACGCCAAACCCCAATTCTTCCAAGGAGAATTCTTCCAACGATGCCAAGACTTGGCCATGCCAAATTCTTCCAGGGCGCCAAGATTTGGCTACGCCAAAATTATCCCAAACAACGCCAAACCCGTATTTTCCTGCAGAGATAATTTTTAGCTTTGGCCATGCCGCAACGTCTCTGGCATACCACTATGCTGCGGATACTTGCATGCCGCCATGCCATGACCACGCCACCGGCATGCTATTAGCATGTGGCCGATGCTAATTTACTATACAATAAGATGGGTCCATAATCAATGGCCATCCTTCTTCATGAGATGTATATCTTATCCGTACAAGTTCGCCACCAAACTTGAGGCAACTTTTGGTCACTATACCAATTTGGCTACGGTGCCAACTCTTTGGCCACGGCGCCAAACCCTAATTTTGGACGTACCCAAATTATGCCAAAATACTAACTTGGACGCACCTAAAAGCATGCCAAGGCCATGCCGACCATGTATCCATACCACTGGACGCCAAGCGGAAGGTTGCGACAATCAACAGATACCTTGCCTCTCAGGATGCAGAATCTCGACCGTCGAAGGTCACTACCGAACCGGCAAGCTTACCAAGCTTAACTTGCCAAGAAATAACAACATGCTACATAGAAACACTTGAGATATCAAAGCATGTGACAAACTGGGGGATGCTAATCAGGGTATTAGTCTGGCGGTTTACGGCGAGCGGCGTTCAATACGCCCGTTACAAGAAAGTATCATAAAAGTGAGGCGGTTAGTAATGGCAAGAAATAATAGTGAAACGTATCTTTCATTATGGAAACATCAATTCAAGGCATTACCCGTTACCATTCTCCTATATTACTCAAGTCGTTCCTACTTTTACGAGACCAGGGTACGTTTCATTACGACTTGTATAAATAGGTCTCAGCTATTTCCACCAATAACAATTTTTTGGTCGGTAACGCACAATATCTAGAAATAACCTGGTAGATTTCCATCCGGCTCACCAGTTCTACTTTCTGATATAAGTCACAAAACGCCCACACTTCCAGGATTAACTATTCTTATCTCAATACTTTCTTCGCTTCCCTCCCTAAGGCCAACCCTTCTCCTTCACTTTGTGACCGAAGCAATCCTGGAACGTCCATTTCTTGGTTTAGGCCAGGATTGTACAGATTGATCTCTCGAATCAAAATTACTCCAGTGCAGTACATTTTTTAGGGTTTAGCATCATCGTTGTTGAAAATCCGTAGCTATAACAATAAGAAAAGCATCGGTTCTCAATCATTGTTATACAGTGTCATAGAATTATTACACAACGTCAAAGTCCGATTGCATCACAACTTCAACAATAGTACTATGGTAATACTTCACTCCCCCTTAGTCAATACTCCATCTTACATGGAAACCACTTCCCCTTACATAATGATCCGAAAACCATATGTATTTGTAGTATGAACTACATATTAATTCTCCCCCTTTTTGTCAATAAAATTGGCAAAGGTACAAGAAAGGGATCCTAATGAAATTTCCGCAAGAGACGGTTCATGACCAAAGGTAAATGTATATCATCTTCTTTGGATGCAATCATAAAGCCGAAGGTAAATGCATTCATTAAGGAGTCTATAAAGATACAAGATAACCCCTATAATATTCCACAGCCGCACTCCCCACAAAGATTTGGAAATTAAGCACAAGTTAAAAAGAACTCTCCCCCATAAAATGTCATTCCCAAGGGAACAACAAGAGCGACCTTAATTTCAGAAGAAAATAAGTATTTCTTTGAACTCAACAAATATCATACAAGTATGAATTTGGAATACAAAAAGAATATTCAATCAAACTAACCGTAAGCGAACCTAAGATTAATTTAACCAAATATGCTCAACACAAGTAAACTTATGGAGACTTAAAAACTCGATTAGATTAATCACAAGAGAACCCATAAATAATCTAACCGGGATACACAATTAAACTAATCAGAAAAGTAATCAATTTAATCGTTTATACTCACATAAGAAAATATATGGAACGATGACTAAGTTAATCATAAAAATAACCAACCCAGTCGAAAATGCTCAAACATAAGAAAACGTATGGAGTGCTAACTAAATAACCACACAAGATGATAAATTTAGTTTAACATGTTCAACATAAAGTACCTTATGGAACAACAACTAAGCTAATCACAAAAGCAATCAAATTTTGTTGTTTTAGTGCTCAACATAAGACACTTCATGGAACAACACAGTATTTACACAAAAATTATGGATCTGAGATCGATCTTATACCGTGGAATAAGCAAGGATACATTTTATTTTCCATCACCATTTGCACAATGACATACAATAGACATAATCCTTGAATCACAAAATATTTTAACCTATCTTACATCAATAATTGACAATATAGGCTTAACTTTTGTGTTTGTCAAAAGTCTATTCATTCTTTTATTAATACTTGCATATCCATTCACGAACGACTTTACTTTTGACAAGATATGGAACAATCAAGTTCATGGACGTAAACGTAGATATCCCATACAAATATTGCAATATATAAAATTATAAAGATTAATACTGCAAAAATCATCTTCCAAACAAGTTTAGAATTTAAACCAATAAATCTAAAAACAAGAAGATGAAAACTTTGGACAAAGCTATGTGTAATCACAATAATGGCTATTCCAAACACTAGTTATTCTTCAAAACAAGAAAAATAGAAGATTTACTAGGCAATAAATAAACTACTCATCATCTTCATCGGAAACACTCCAAGATGCTTGAATAGTGTTCAACTCTTTCTTGAGCTCGGGGAACTTAGTTGCAACCACTGATAATTGTTCTTGAATGCACTTCACCCTTGAATTGACCTTACACACACCCTTGTGAATTTTTAAAGTAGACTCAAGGTGGTAGGGTCACAATAATTAAGCAAGGCATCCCTTTATCTTTTGCATACATTCCCCCTTATGCGTCTGAAGGTACACAATCAAACCGGTTTGGTGCCAATTGAATCAAGGCCATGGTCATGGAAAATTTGTTCAATAAAGCATGGATAACCTAACATCTTGATAAGTGAAGTCGTCGAAATCATTTGATGAATGATAAAACCACATATATCGAGACTTTGAACACCCGTATCAAGAAAATAGACTAATTCAGCAAACTCATAATTCCACCAAGAATTCTCAATAGTGGAAGGACAAAGATTTGGGATACCAAGTTTCCCAAAGGCCATCAACGAGATAGTATGATCATTAGTAGGAAATTTTCCTTGATTCCAAGCTACCTTCTTGCCACGAAGCCCAAAAGAGATATCATCACACGATGGACGTTCATCACTTGGTCTAGGAAGACGCATGTTTCCCAACGAAATGTTGGTAATCTTCGAAATTAACTCTCTATCAACAAGAAACCTTTTTCTATTTACCATGGATTTGAATTCCATCTTATTAAGATCAACATCATGAATGTTGGCATAGAAAATTCTTGTGAGGGAATCAAATCCTTGACCAAGACCATCAAAGATATTTCCAAGATTGAATTTTTTGAAGCAAGCTAAATCTTCATCATGTCCACTAGAGATATCCAATTTCTTTTCTAAAATAAAACCTTTATATGAAATGTTCTCAAAAATTCTAGCACATGAATCATCCACAAACCTAATCCTAAGAGAATTTTGGTCACAAGGAAGATTCATACTAGAGGTATTAGAATTTTTGAAATTCCTTTTTCAGCCCTTAGAATTCATCATGAGGTCTAAGAAAATTAAGGGAACAAGATGGATTTACTTACTTGGAGTGAGTCTTGAACACCCTTTTTCTTAGTTTCTCTGAAGAGACTATAATGGAGGAAACACACAAAACCCTAGAAGTTCACGTACGCGGACGGGTGGGAGGAAGAAGAGAGTGCGTGAACTTCCTCTTTATAAGACCAAAAATGGGCTTGGACCCGTTTGCGAACTTCAACCCACAAATAACAAGGGGGGTTTTGTTAGACGTTTGCACATCAAGGATTATGCATCCCGTAACAAGATAGATGCACTAGAAAGCTTTATTTGAAATTTCAAGACAAACTTGTACACGATTCAAACTATTTCTTTCCCCATTTCAAGATATATACATATGGAGTAGTGCCAGTCTTATTACCAAGAGTCACAATGTGCAGAGAGCTTCTCATGCAACATTTCCGGTTGACCAGTGTGAACAGTCCCTGTAATGTAATCAACATAATAATGATAATCATGGAAGTCTGAGCTTCATATCCTATGTTTGATATGCCTAGAAGGAGGATTCTTCCGTTTTCCAGGTTGTACAATATTTTTTCGGAGTGATTCTTAGACTTAACAGAATTAAGTTTTTCTAAGGATCTAAAAACGTATTCGAATGCTCTGAATAGATCTTTATCAGCTGATCTATTATGATAGTATTCCTCATAGAGATCGGTAGTTAATATAGTGAGGTTCCATATCCTTGAGCGCCATGACCGTTTCCTAAATCTCTCCTCCTTTTAATTTTTTTCTTTAAATTGACTCATATCATCTAAAACTTCCTTCTCAGATGAAATGGGATTATCATGAGAGATCAGAGGTTTTAACCATAATAGATCTTGATCAGCCTTTAAGAAATTCTGGCATGCATTACAGATACCAAGAGCAAATTTTCCAGAGAAATTTCCCATGGTACAATTTTTAAGGAACGAACAAACACAAACACAAATTTTTAAGGGTCTAACAACCACACCCAATATTTAGATTAGCAATATGTATGGACAACTCCGAGTTACTTTATAGAGAATCAACTAGACTCAATCAATACAAAATATCTCAAGGAGTTATTGTCTCAATCTCTCAATTTTATCTATACTCAAGCAAATAGAAATCTGCGAGTCATTATCAAAGAGAGATAACTTGGATGGTACCAAAGACCAATATCCAAGTGTCAATCAATTTAAATCAATAACCAAGAAGGTCGAATATTCTAATTGATTGAACAATGCACAACCTGTATTATTTCAATTATATAAAAAAATATAATACGGAAAAGAAATAACACAAATACCAGAATTTTGTTAACGAGGAAACTGCAAATGCAAAAAAAACCCGGGACCTAGTCCAGATTAAACATACATTGTATTAAACTGCTAAAGACACTAGCCTACTCCAAGATAACTTCGGTCTGGACTGTAGTTGAACCCCAACAAATCTCACACTGATCCAAGGTACAGTAATGCTCCTACGCCTATGATCCCAGCAGGATACTACGCACTTGATTCCCTTAGCTGATCTCACCTACAACCAAGAGTTTCTACGTCCCAAAGTCGAAGACTTAAATAAACAAATTTGTATCACACAGAAAAGTCTACAAGGATAGATAAATTCATCTCCCATGAATAAATCTAAGAATTTTGTTACATCTTTTGATAAATCAAGGTGAACATGAACCAATTGATAAAACCAGACTTATATTCCCGAAGAACAACTCAGTTTTATCAATCACCTCACAATAAACTTAATCGATGCAGCGAAGAAGACTATTGAGGAATCACAAACGATGAGACAAAGTGTTTGTGACTACTTTTATATCTTGCCTACCAGATATAGAAATCTCAAGCCAATTATTACAATTTTACTCGTACGATAGAAGATGCAAGATCAGACCACACAACTACAAGAAAAGTAGTATCATTCTGGCTTCACAATCCCAATGAAGTCTTTAAGTCGTTAACCTGGTTTTATAAGAAGAAAACCAAAGGTTAAAGGAGAATCAACTCTATCTTAGCAAACAAGTATCATACAGAATGTGTGGGGATTAGGTTTCCCAGTTGCTAGAGTTCTCCCTTATAAAGTCTCTCAAATCAGGATTTGCAATCAATGTTAGCTTAGTAACAAAGCATTCAATATTCACCATTAGATGAAAACCTGATTAGATTCAAGCTAATATTTATCAATTGTTAGATTGAAAACATAGCTTGTTACACACACATAAAATGCACGTTTGCAGGCTTGTGAAAACCGTACCCAAACTTGTACATTAGTTGGTTCAACAATATTAACCAAATGGTTAGCGATATGATAACTTTTATATCAACCAGATTCTTCTTCACCATAACTAGTCCAAATGACTCAAATGAACTAGTTAGAGAGATTTTCAATTGCTTAAATCTTTATGTACTACACAAGATACAATTGAAGCAAAAACGATGTGATTCACTCGAATCGATTTATGAACCATAAAGCCACGGTTTGCAATAGCATTCCTTAGTTTATTAAGATAAGTTCACAAACATCGTTTTGAGACATAATGTACTCAAGTTCGCGGACTTAAGTTCCCAGACGGAGTTCACAAAATCCAGCAGAAATTCTCGGGTTCGAGAACTACGCCAGTTCGCGGACTGATCTCACACACTACTTCGATTTCACTTGATCAACAAAGTTCACAAACTTCGATTCAAGCAATAAGGACTTATACATATATGTGTTACCACAATAATGCTTATATCCTCCAATGGTTATATTGTCTAAACTTTCATTTTAATCATTGAAACATTCTCAGAGGGTGTTACATAGTTGTTATTCACAAACTATTTTTCGTCGGAACGATTTCCAAAATGATTGAAACATAACATGACTTTCGTCACTAGGTAAAGATGAACTTGGCTTAAGCGAAAGCTTTACCAACACATATTTCGAGAAATAGATAAGCGAGATATACTCAGCTTTAAATATCCACACGTATATAATCTTAGTCTATATAGTAATACGACTTTTATCTCAAGATATGAGATAGAGTAGATATAATTTTGAGTGATAGATAAGTTCAAGTCTCCACATACCTTTTAGTCGATGAAGATCCACTGGTCCCTTGAGTAATTCTTCGTCTTGTATGATAATTTCCATGGAGTTCTTGAGATCAACTACACTTTCTATCCTAGTCCGAGACCTTAGCTATAATAGACTAGAAATCAAGACTTTATAGTTTTGATCACTAACATTGACAAACATGCTTGAGATAGAAACGTATGCGAGTTTAACCGAGCAGTGCTCTAACACCAAGTGGCCTGAGTGTACACCTGTATTTGTAGGCTAAGAAATACATGTTCAAGGTGCATGTGTAATTTTTTAGCATAATATTTTTGCTCAAGCACTACAGATATATCTGAATTAAGGGTGATTAGGACGTTTGGATGCTCATACTTTTTCTGTTGCTTTGTGTGTATGCTTTATCTTTGCAGTAAAATATTCTTTAAAGCGGATCAATCTGATATAAAGGGTCATATAGTTAGTCCTCCATCACCTTAAACTGTTGATGCATAGCATTTGATAACTTATGTAACTTGGATATGTATATAGTTTTTGCATTTTAAACCAGATTGAGCTTATCTCTTTTTTTCTTGATCAAGCTTTCGTTGGTTGAGTATGACATGCCTAGAAGAAGTTAAACTTGCATATGACAACCATTAGCATCGTTTTCCTTTACTGCATGGATGGGATTTCTTAGGAATCCACTTGATATTATTGCAATACATAAAATTTGTTTTTTAATGTTACACCCATATTATTTCTAGTTGTCCTTGCTGAAGTCTTATTATATTCATGTCAATTATTTAGAGTTCACACTTATCATCGTACTTGTTTTTGTAATATGTATTGCACTTTCATGCCATTGATGTTACAATTTGGTGTTCTATTTTTTTTTTGGTTGTTGCAAGGGAGTCATGTATATGACATTGATTAGACTGTTAAGTGGTGATAAGTTGGGGTTGCAAAACATCCAAGCTTGTATTAAAGTGGTGCAGGAATTTATATGTATTGGGTACCTCCAATGTATACAAAGGATTGTGCGGTCACTTAACAAAGGTAACTCATTTATCCAACCATTTCGAATATGATATATTAAGAAGTTCTTTATTTCCCACTTTTGAATGTAAGGGTAAGTCTTGGACCTTAAACCTTGATTGTTGAATCTCTATCAGTATTTTGTATCTAAATTACTTGCTTTATAATATTCTAATAGCTACTATTTCCTAGTAAAAAGATTGAGAAACTGATTCGATCGAAGAGTTCCTTTACTGTGTTGCAGTGTGATTGCATATCTATAGATAAATCCCAATAAAAATATCAATAAGCAGGATCTTCGGGTATTTCTGAAATCGGATGTTGTCCATTTCGATTTTCCATCCTGGAAGAAACTGAAGATGCCCCTCCAACTGATGTTTTGGAGCCTATATGATCCAACTACATTCAGGTATAAACTTTATGAAACTGTGATACTCTTCTGCTATTGTGCAACTTTTAGTTTTGGCCATTGTCTTGTGTTTATTAGGCACTAGTTCATTGAGACTTGGAGCTCAATTCCTGAAAACTACAGTGTCTATCAGGTACTATGTTGTGAACCACCTATTAGTTTTTTTGTAATGTTGGTACTGAAGTATTGTTTTTACTCTTAATGTCAATCTATGGATAAGGAGTTGCATCAAAATGTTCATGCAATTGAGCTTGTCAAAGATAACCACTTCGTAAGTATTATGTTTTAAATGTTGCTATTATTGTTGTTGAAATGCATTAGCTTATAACCTGGTTGAACTAGATACTTTATTATTATTGTATTGTAGAAGTGGAACCACATGGAACAAATCTTAGATGATAATTACTACAAATCATAAGGCAGCTGTACTTGAGAACACTACGTATGTTAGTTGAGAAAGCTCCATAATTTTGATAATTTTAAGTACTTGGTGGGAGTTGTATTGATTTCTGAATCCAGATTATCTTAGTATTCCTAGTATTTTCCATAGGTGGTTGAGTTCTTGAACAACGGTTTTTATAATTTGTACCTCATTGCAGTGTTGAAGATGGCGAAAAGGACAATGTTTATTGGCTGGGTATTATTATCCCCAGTAAATGTTCACTAAATTTTTTCCTTTCTCGCTTTAAGCATTTCGAATTTGAACATCATTAATATTATAGTGCCAGCGAGAGTAGGTTTAACTCTATGCCAACAACAACCAATGTTCAATACTCATAAAAATCTAGTATTTTATTCTTAATTTATTTGTATGTATCTTTCCTTTGAATTCCGCTCATCAATAATCTCGTATTGCTTTATTGTGTAAATGAAGTACAAAATGTTAGTTACTAAGATGCTTGTTTCTTTTATTTTCAGGAAACTCTTCTTGTTCGTAAAGATTTGTTGACATCTGGTAGTCTAAATAATCTTATGAAGGGCTACGTTGGGTCATGTTTATCAAAACTCACAATGTTGGAGTTGTATTGAACACCATATTACCATATGGATTATGAGGTCAAGCTTCCTTAGTAGTTTTATCAAAAGAAAAATCAGAATTGGATCATGAGTAATTCTATTTTTTCTAAGTTGTATAACATATTTTGATTTTAATATAATGTTGATTCAAATTTTTGTTCAATTTTAGAATATTTGAAAAGTTTCATATTTATATATATTGAAGATTCAGTTGAATCAGTTTTGGATTCAGCTGAATTAATCACACTTTTTTTAATAATATAATCTAGGAAAACGTCTACCTATGTCAGCAGTTATTCGTAGACTACCAAAGGAAGTCGTAACTGAATCAAATGAACGGGTACCAAAAGCAGACGTTTTGAGAAATAAGACTCCAATACTAGGGCTCCCCAAACCAGACGTTTTTAGGGATACTAAGTATTTTTTTGGCCGATTTTTTTTTTAATATTCCACTAGTAACATGCGAAGCTGTATATATATAATACTCTAATGATTAAACTTGGTCATACCATTATGATCAAAGTGTCAAGGAATTACATTAAATTACGAAGTATAACTCTTATCTTTTGAAGTTCGTAAACACGACATCAACATAATCTATGTATTCAGTTACTTTATGTGTAAGACATATGTGTGATTTCATCCTAGAAAACTATGTATTATTACATTAGTTTAAGGAAGGACATGTATAAACTTGATTCATAAATCGAAAGGGAAATCATGTTGGTCCGGTTCTTTATTGAATATCTCTTGAATAACCAATACAAGATGACAACTTAGAACCTATCTTAACTTATGTTGAGAATTAAGGTATAACCGAACATAGCATATAATATGTAGCATGTTGTAATCGGTCACAAGCTACTTTGTGAAGAAAGGTGTAACCGGTCACAAGCTACATTGGGAAGTTAGTTATAATCAGTCACAAGCTACTTTTGGAAGCAAGGTGTAACCAATCACAAGCCAATTTTGGAAGTAAGGTGTAACCGATCACAAGCTACTTTGGGAAGCATGTTGTAACCGGTCATAACCTATTTGGGAAGCATGGTATAACTGATCACAACTTAAATTGTGAGTCATGGTATAACCGATCCCAAGGATAAAAACCGAGTTTTCAATATTCACGTATATCTTTATGTTTTGTGTGATTTTGGAGTTAGGGTTTGTCGAGAGAAACTTCTAGATATCGACATTATTTGTATGTAACTCTTATCATTAATTGTTTAAAGATATTCCTTGATTCTCAAGGTGATCCCAGACCGAAATATTAAAATGCATTTAATTATAATTTTCAAATATATATGTTTTAATTATCAACAATTAAAGCATATCCCCAAGGAAATATTATTAGTTAATGTGCAAAGCTAATAATAAAAGTTTTCTAAGGGGGATTTTGGAAATATGGTTTGGCATTTAATTGGAAATAGGAAAATCGAAATTAGGTACTTTAATGAATATCTTGAGAATATTTTCGGTTTTGGAATTTCTTTATTGTCCAAACAACCTTGGTCTAGTGGAGCCATCTATCCGGAGAGGAAAGTACCCTAATAAGGAGAAATCTCTAACGACTGCCCGTTTAAAGACTTCTGTGGGGTCAAGAATCTATACGAGTACCATTGGTGGGAAACTAGATAATTGCATTGCTATTTTAGTTTTCGATTATTGATTTGATTGACTAATAGTTGTTGAAACATTGATTGCACCTAGTATGATTATTCTTGAGAACCTTTTCTTCTAACATAAGGGTCACTCAAACTAGATCAAAGTATCGACGGGATCTTTAAAACCATTTGCGGATCTAAAGATATCTTATGATAATCCATTGTTAATAGACTCCGTTCTTTGTGTAATTTATCACAAGAGGATTCAAGTTTGTATTGTGTAGGTTATTGAGAAGGCAATTGAAGATTTGAAGACGAATAAGATTTTCTTATTAGTTTTTGTATCTTGTGAATTTTGTGCACAAACCTTGATCGGATGGGATCCAACTAGAATCGAACTTTGATAGACTTGTTTGTCTAGCTGTGTAAGATCGACATCACTTTTTAGTTACTCTTTGAGTTATATATTGGTTGATTGCGAATCTAGAAATTGGTTATTTCAGTAATCAAGTTTTTGGGCTGATCTAACCAGACAAAGGAGTTTATTAGTTTAAACGGAAGAGCCTTTGTCAACAACTCAAAAATATGTTTTACCAAAGATTGATTAAGGTGGTTATGAAAAAGATTCATTCCTTTAGTGTTGGAATACAATCCAAATGAGTAGTTATTCACGTGCGTGACTTTAAAATTCGAAGGCGCAAGGATACCGAGGAAACTAAGTAGCTAGGGGAAGTCTACTTGGTCTCAACTATACGAAGTTGATATTAGATTTTGTATAGTGCCTTAATTTTGAGATTATTCAAAACTGGACTAGGTCCCGGGTTTTTTCTGCATTTGCGGTTTCCTCGTTAACAAAATTTTGTTGTATCATTTACTTTATTATTCCGCAATTATAATTTGTTTACTATAACTTAAAGTAAATTACACGTGTATGTTAATCCGAATTACTTGACATTGATTCTAATAATCAATCAATTTTTACCGTAGCTATTGTCAAGTAAATATCTTGTTGTCGTGTTGTCTCTACCTCGTCCATAAACAATCACAGAAGGTGTAGGACTTAAGTTATATTGTATAGAATCTTTCCACAGATGGTTACTTAAGATACCAGACTTATAAGTTGATATTTACAAGATTATGGTATATTTGGGTACCCTAGTCTTTTCAGGAAGGTCAATATAAGGGTCACTGTACAAAACCAACTGTAATATTGGAAGCTTCGGCTGCTTAGTATTATTGGATTTAGGATGTGTTTTTTTTTTGACTCCCTGGTTCACAAAATGATATCAACGTTTTGTATAAATTACAATTGTCCGAAGATCTTAAGCATGGGGCTCGCGTCACACTATAATTTCACCATCAACGGGCATGACTACACTCATAGGTATTATCTGGCAGACGGGATCTACCCAGAATGGTCAATTTTGGTTCAAGCATATAGTCATACAGGCTTTGAACCAACGACTATGAAAGATATGAAGTATTTTAACGACTAACAAATGGCTCTTAGAAAATATGTTGAACGCGTTTTTAAAATTTTGAAAAGGAAGTTCGCCATCGTTTGTGGGTCGTGTCATTTTTTTCTTCTTCAATAAGTGAACAAGATTATGCTAACTTGTATAATTCTGCATAACATGGTGTCGATGGTGGTTTTTATCTTAGGGATAAAATCGTAAAACCGCATATTTGACATGACGTCACTATGAACAATAGCGCATTTATTGAACCAATCAATGTGCTTAAGTAAAAAATACTAGGGTACCTTTTATATATATATATACATGTGTCGTGTTCCACGACAGAACCCTTAATATTAACTGACATCACCTCTGTATATGCATAACACTAATTCTCTTACCGTGCCAATGGAAAACCATGCCATCCACATCCCTACGCCAAGGCATGCCAACCATGCCAGCCGCACCACCGTTCCAATGGCGAACCTTGCCAGCCATGTCTCCGCGCCAAGGCATGCCAACCATACCAGCCGCACAACCGTGCCAATGGCAAACCATGCCAGCCACGTCTCCGCGCCAAGGCATGCTAACCATTCCATCCACATCGTCGTACCAATGGAAAACCCTGCCAGCCACGTCCCTGCGCCAAGGCATGCAAACCATGCCATCCACGTCTCTGTGCCAGGGCATGCCAACCATGCCAGCCGCACCATCGTGCCAATACTAAAGCCATGCCGGCCTAAACTATGTCATTGGCTACCAGAAGGGTTGCAATGATCAACGGCCACCCTTCCACCTGAGATGCAGGTCTCGGCCCTCCAAGTTTGCCACCAAAACGCATGGAAAACTTCCGGCCCAAGGTCCAATAACACGGTTGGCGCCTAAACCTAATTTGGCCGCGTCTACTCTATGTCAAAGGCATGCCGGCCTAAACTATACCGCTGGCTACCAGAAAGGTTGCAACGATCAAAGGCCATCCTTCCACCTGAGATACAGATCTCGGCCCTCCAAGCTTGCCACCAAAACGCATGGCAAAGTTCCGGCCCAAGGCAAAACATCACGGTTTGTATCTGACCTAATTTGGCCGCGCTTATTCTATGGAAAAGACACGCCGACTCTACCATGGCCACTGACATGCCACCATGCCACGCATAACGCCATGTTACACATTTTCCCGTGAAAAACACACGAGACATCAACACATGTCACAAACTGGGGGATTCTCATTAGGGTTTTGATTTGGCAGTTTACAGCGTGCGGCGTACACTACACCGTTACAAGAAAGTGTCATAAGAATGAGTCGGTCAGTAAAAATAAGGCTTTCATTATGGAACATCAATTCCAGACGTTACCCGTTACCACCTCCTTCTAATTTACTCAGTCGTTTCTATTTATTACGAGACCAGAGTACGTTTGAGTGACGACTTGTATAAATAGGTCTTACCTATTTTATCAGAACAACAAGTTCTCATCAGGAGCATACAACACTAATAAAATAATTTGCTAGCTTTCCCATATGTTAGCTTCCCACTTTCTAATATAAGTCGTAAAACTACTACTCTTCCAGAATCAACTATTCTGGACTCAACACTGTCTTCGCTTCCCACCCCAAAACTAACCCTTCTCCTTCACTTTGTGACCGAAGCAAGTCTGGAATGGCCATTTCTTGGTTTAGGCTGGATCTGTACGGATTGATGTCTTGAATCTAAAGTGCTCCCTTGCAGTACATTGTTTAGGGTTTAAATTTGTTTCTCACCCACACACCCGAAATTACCAAAATCAGCAGAAACCGTTTTCACCCTCAAACAATTGGCGACCACAGTGGGAGGTCAATCTCTCGGTTGCAATATCGATTTCCAAATTTTCGATATCACCTTTCACTTCGAACTCCAACATGGTGGAACTCAAATCTGGATCAGCTGCCGAGAAAACCAACGCATAATTTATCCCTGGTGTTAACGCTACTTCCAACAGCATCACTACGCCACCCACTAACCCCAGCAGCATCAAAACCACTCCTTTAGGTATAACACCACCGATCACCAGGGCCAGAGCCGCTGCCGCCTTTAATGTTCTTGCACAACTTGCTAATGCTGGAAGTACTGAAAACGCTCCTTCAGGAGTTACGCCACCAGTCACCAGGGCCAGATATGCCGCTACCACTCCTAATGCTTCGTCAAGCATGGCGCCTCCAACCGCCACTAAGGCTCCAATTACCCCACCAACGGGACGAGAAACCGTAGGAACCAGAGGAAGCCGAACATATATCACCATCACTGATTTGATAGAACGATAGGATGTTCTCACTAGAGCCCACACAGACATGGTCTCGACACAGAAAAAAGTACTCGTCTTTCTCAAAAACCTGACAGAGCAGCTGACGCATGAGTCACACCCTTCAGAGCTGATTAGAAACGCCACCAACACCCCCGTGCCAGAACCTCGGTAGAACGCATCTCCGCGGACGAGGAGATTCGTGCCAGAACCCTATTGGAAAGAAATCAGTCGTCCAATTTTGTAATGCGAGAATATCTGGAGCAAATTTTATGGAATCGAATCAAGAATGATGAAATAAACATGCATCAGCATCAACCTCCTTACCCACCTGAAATACAAAGAATTCCTCTTCCAAGAGGATACTCCTCTCCTCAATTCACCCTGTACGATGGAACCGGAAATACACGCCAGCATGTCTCTCGATTCCTGGAGTTATTAGGTGAACATGAATATAATCACGTTCTTCGTCTGAGGGAGTTTTCGAAATCACTTACCGGAAGAGCATACACATGGTACAACAACATCGCGCCAAACAGTATCCGCAACTGGGGTGGCATGGTTACCGTATTTTACAAGAAGTACTTCTTTGTGTCTGAATAAGTTACCTTCTCGTACCTAGGAAGGATGTACCAGCGGGACAACGAACATCCAAATGATTTTGTCAAGAGGTTCAGGGTTCAAACACTAGACTGTCACGACCCAAACGTGATCGAGCAACAGTTAGTGAATTCATGCATCAACGGCATGGCCCCCATTTATCACGCCTTGCTAGAGAACCTGTGTTTCCAGATGTTCTCTGAGCTCCATGAAGCTTCTAGGCGATCAACAACGACATCGCCATCATTATTAGAAAGAGCTAGACCAACCAGAATCGAGGACGTATGCGAAACCCGCGGGAATAGACGTCTCATCAAAAAGCAGTACAACGTCGGTCCCTCCTATGTGAGCATAGTAAATGAAGGAGGAAAAAAGAAAGCCCCAGCTGCAAACCAGCAGCCTAAATGCGAAGCACCAGCACGATGAGAAACTCCGCCATGGAAGGTCGCCGCTAAAGCTCCCATGCATCATCACGAAACTGAAGAAAATGCTCTGGATTTCCCATTTCCCATTGAGGAGGTGATCGATATCTTAGAAGCATGAATTCAAGATGACGTTATCAGACTACCGTATCCTAGATGCCTATCGATTAAGGCTGAGATGAAAAACCCCAAATACTACCACTACCACAGATTTTTTCACCACCCAACCAGTGATTGCAATAGACTAAAGCATATCTTCAAAGAAAAGATATAAGCATGGGAACTTCAGTTAGGGAATGAGGGAGTACATCGAGACCCACTTCTGGTGAGAACTGTGGAGTCCTTGGGGACTCCATGCACGAGACTGTACGATCCATGATGCAGCATGTATGTGAAATTATATACATTTCCAAGGTGCAATGCCAAGATATCTTCACGGCTCTCAATCGTGTCGTGTTGGGCAAATGGCTTTTTCCCACTACGGAATCCACGCCAAGAGCCCGATCTCTATCAGGAAGCGGAACTGAAAAGGAAAACTGGGGACTGCTGACCACGCCCTATTTAAGAGGTGTTGAATTCGGCAACACGTTAATTGACACGGCCTCTGACTTCAACATTGTTACCTTCAAGACTCTAAAAGATGCGGGATTTTCGAAGCAAGAGGCTACCCATTCCCCGTCCATAATTAGGAGCCCGGAAGGGGAAGCCTTGAACATGTACAGCTACATTAATCTCGAGATCAGGATATAAGACGCTATAACACATAGCAAATTCCACATTGTCAAAGAACTTGGTTACGATATGATATTGGGGCACTTGTGGGTACTCGACAACAAGGCAAAATTGGGAACATTCCCCCTACCGATGTAAACACCCGAAAGAATCTCCAACAAGCCGTCCCACATGCTACCGTATCGACAAGTTACCAATGGAACTCGGTCACCAGAAGAAAACCCGCTGGTGCTAACTCATAGATTCCAAACGCAAGTAAGTTTGGCCGAACAATTTCCTCTACAACCAGTCATTACTTATCCTCTTACGTCATGGGGACTTAGCATGATTACCGGCATGGACACTGTCAAGAGATATGAGTGGGGTACTGGGCCGTTCAAATGCTTTGCTAAGAATTTTGAAGCTGCAACTGAAACCGACGAGACCAAGATTCAAGCTGTTACACAACACCCGAACTCGTTTAAAATCGGATATGTGGTGGTCAAAGCGAACTCGTTTCAAGTTGGAAAGCTGACGGTGAAGATAGATGTTCGAATTGATTTACCCGAGGAAAAAGAAGACGAGTTATATCTGGTGGCAGACGTCCTTCTGGGGGTTATTGCAAGCTCATCAACACAGACAAGCTGGGATGTGTGATATTTTACTCACGATGGCTCAAGCTTTTCAATCCCTAAAACGATGTACTACTTTCTCTTCCAGCACTCCCCCTTTAGTATTTCCTTCAGCAATTTCCCCTTTCACTTGATATTTGTATTCCTCCGAGATGAATGCACCGTTTGCATTCTTCATTATGGCTTCGTTTTTATTCGACAACATACCTTTCTTTCTGAATAAGTGTTTCGAATCTCAAAAAAAAAAAAAGTATACCCAATAA
This sequence comes from Papaver bracteatum, assembly GCA_023529315.1. Taxonomy (NCBI): domain Eukaryota; kingdom Viridiplantae; phylum Streptophyta; class Magnoliopsida; order Ranunculales; family Papaveraceae; genus Papaver; species Papaver bracteatum. Next base: position 89,975 of record JAJJWX010000797.1, on the reverse strand, counting down.
ATCCCAAATCATCAAACCACGAACAGAAATACCCTATTTCAATTATTCAAGGCTCCAAAGGGAATAATGTACGAATAACGAAGGGTAACAACTTGTTTTAATGGAGGATTTGGGTCTTTTAAATAAGAAGTTTTATTCAAGAATGTGAAACCACAAACGGGACGTTGATCGACGAATCCCTAACTTCGGAATACAAGGAGGGTAAAAATGAGTTTGTAAAGCATCGACTACGCAACAAATAGGAACAGTAAAAAATGAGAAGCTAGTTATCGGAAGCAGATGTGCGAGTTGCCAATGCCTCGATCAGAGCCCTTTCAAACACCTTCCCAAACAATCTTTCGGGTAGCAAAGGTTCCACCCAGAAGCCGCATCGGCAATAGCAACCTCAACATCCCACCTGGAAGTTGTCTCAGCAGCAACAGTGTCCGCCTCTTTACTAACATCTGCCTCAATGACCGACCCAGCATATGCTACCACGACTTCAAGAATGTCACTGATAACAGTTTGTTCATCTGTTACGGAAGTTATTTCAGTCTCACCAACCGCCGCATCATTATCTCCCTTGTAAATCTTCTCAACGACCTTTCGAGGAGAATTTCCTGATTCGCTTACATCATAATCAAGGGTTATGACACCGTCCTGGACAAGGGATCTATGTTGATTTTTCCCTAAAAATTTCATAAGCCCGGTCTTCCGCCGTTTCAACCGAGAAGCAAACTGTCCCACCCTAACAGCTGGCCGTGAAAGAGTTTCGCCGCCTTCCCGTTCTTCCTCCAAAGGCATGTCCCGAATGATCTCGCCAGCTTCGCAGAAAAGAAATTCAATTCTATTCAGTGCCTCCCCATGAGAAGAAAACTGGTTTTCTCCGATTTCAATATTTTTCCCTGGAGAGTTTGAGGCACTCTATCACTGGAAGATCCCATTATGCACTGCGAAACCAAAAAAAGGAGTTTAAGTTTTCACCCTATCCACACCAACAACCTACGGCTGGAGGAAGGCAAAACAAGAGGTAAACATTAAGATAATACCTGTAAAGAAGATGGACACGATTCTATTGGCATAAACAAAAGATTCAAGGCCATCTCTTATATTCGGTAAAGAGGTAAGGTCCCGGAAAGGAAATTTCTATACTATCCACGAATTAAGGCGTGACATCAGGTTTTACTTAGAACCTATTCCACCAGAAAAAACAAGGAAGAGCCTCACACCTAGAAATACATGGAGGCGCATGTTTGAGGCACACTCGCCCACGTTATTTCTTCTCTGACACTAGCAACGAGGTTTGAAAGCAAACAAGCAACACAACACTTTTAGGATTTTAATCAAGAAAGGATTCCTATTCGAGGTACGCATGGAAAGAGGTAATCGGGCCCGCAATAGAAAACCCTGCGGTTTTAACAGTCCACGCACAAGCTAAGTCAAGCCGTGCCAAGCCGGGCCAATCCAAGCCACATCTATCCGAGCCGCACTGAGCCAATCCGGGCCAAGCTGAGCCAAGTCGTTCCAAGCCGCACCCAAGCTGCACTGAGCCAAGCCGTGCCTGAACCACGCCAAGCCGAGTCGTGCCTCACCAAGCCAAACCAAGTCACGCCTAAGATAAATCCCATTTCTAGTCACACCAACACCTTACTGAGCTAGCCTCTTCGTAACGATGCAAATAGAATTCACCCAAAGATGACAGATTCTCAAACAAAAAAAAATCGAAAAAGGTCATACAAATCTTCCTAGACATCTTTCACGACCTGTTGCTTTGATTCTGTCCTTGTCTGTCACCATCTTATGCTTACCTCACAATAATGCTCCTGTTCTGAGCTAAGCATGATACTTAATATTGATGGTGGTGTTTATGGATAAAAACAGTTTCTGCTAATTTTGGTAGTTTCGGGTGTGTGGGTGAGAAACGAATTTAAACCCTAAACAATGTATTGAAAGGGAGTACTTTAGATTCGAGAGATCAATCTGTACAAGTCCATCCTAAACCAAAAAATGGTCATTCCAGACTTGCCTCGATCACAAAGTGAAGGAGAATGGGTTGGTTTTTTGGAAGGAAGCAAGGAAAGTGATGAGACCAGAATAGTTGATTTCTGGAAGAGTAGTTGTTTTCTACTACTTGTATCATAAAGTGGGAAGCTAACAAATGGAAATCTAGCAAATGTTTTCTGAGTGGTGTATGTTCCTGACTGAACTTGTTGTTCGGTGGGAATAGGTAAGACCTATTTATACAAGTCGAAGTAAAACGTACTCTGGTCTCATTAAGGAATTGAAAAATAGGTGAGTAAATGGGAGGAGGTGGTAACATTTAATGCATGGAATTGATGTTCCATAAAATCGTTAACGCATGGAATTGAATTTCCATAAAACCGTTAACGCATGGAATTGATATCCCATAAAAGAGCGTTTCACCATTAACTCCTTTTATTTACTAACCGCCTCATCCATATGACACTTCCTTATGACGGGTGTAGTGTACGTCGCACGCTGTAAACCGACAAACCAATACCCAAAGAGGATCCCCCATTTTGTGATATGTGTTGATGTCTCGAGTGTGTTTGTGGAAAACATGTAGCATATTGTTGTTTCCTGGCAAGTCGATCTTGGGAGACTTGATAGCTTGGTGACCTTCGACGGTCGAGATTTTGCATTTTAAGAGGATAGGTAGTCATTGATCGTCGCACGCTTTCGTTTGTTGGTGGCCGCATATGGAAAGCCAGCATGGTGGTGCGGCTAAGTTGGCATGGCATGGTGGCGTGGCTAGATTGGCATGGCACGTCTTGGCGCAGTTCGGCGTGACCAAACTAGGGTTTTAGGTCAAAGGTTACCATGCGTTGTCTGGTAACCTTGGATGGCTAGGATTTTCTCCTAGGATCGAAGGGAGACTGTTGATTGTCGCACGCCTTCATTTTAATAGCCGCGTAGGGAAGGCCAGCATGGTGGCGCGGCTAGGTTGGCATGCCGTTGGCATGTCATGGTTTGGCGTGGCCAGACCTAGGTTTTCGGGTCGAAGGTTACCATGCGTTGTCTGGTAACCTTGGATGGCTAGGATTATCTACTGGGATTGAATGGAGACCATTGATTATCGCACGCCTTCGTTTTAGTATCCGCGTAGGGAAGGCCAGCATGGTGGTGCGGCTAGGTGCGTTTGGCATGGTGGGGCCAAGATCTTGGCATGGTTTGGCGTGGCCAAACTTAGGTTTTCGGGCCAAAGGTTACCATGCGTTGTCTGGTAACCTTGGATGGATAGGATTTGCTCATGGGATTGAAGGGCAACCATTGATTGTCGCACACCTTCATTTTTGTAGCCGCGTAGGGAAGGCCAAGATGGTGGCGTGGCTAGGTGCGTTTGGAATGGTGGGGCCAAGGACTTGGCATGCCGTTAGCACATGGTGCGTCTAGCATGTCTAGGTCCAAGGAAAGGTATGGCTTGGCTTGGTATTACGATGCTGCAAATGTCGCATAATGATGGCGCGTCACAGAGTTGCAGTCCAAGTCAATGCTCAGCCGTAATGGCGCATTGCGAAGCCATAATAACGGTATTACTGTACAAACTGTTAAGTGCTGAGAATGGCATGATCCCACAGGGCCAAATGTATTGAAAGTAAAACATTACATTGTAAAGATATTTGGCTAAGGAATGAAGCTTATTGACCGACACAATGAGGCTTCATTAAGGGAAGGCAAGGCCAAAGTGACAAATGCAACATGCGATGTTGATATTAAGGCATATCCATGGAACTGAGTTGGCCCAAACTCAAGGATGATGCAATAAGAGTGAAATAAACTAGGAGTTAGTCTATGGCATTGGTTCAAAGTTGGCCAAAGCTTGAACAATGCAAACAAGTTGGAAATGCAAGAGTTGCATTGCTGTTGTCAATCTAATTGGCGTAGTGAAGCATATATGACACACAAGTAACTAGAGTGGGCTTAAGGAGTTGGCCTCGACAAGTAAATCTTAAAGAGTGTCCGTGCATGAGTTTAGAAGGATAAACATGTAGGGCCAAGATGGATGAACGTTGGAGCGCGAAAGAATCCAGTATGCCAGAACAAGTGGCGCAATACGGCTCAAGTGACGGTTACAAGTTGGTTACGAGCTTCACAAGCATGCCAATGACGCGTGATGAAGATGAGCGGTTATAAAGGAGTTTATAATCGTGGGAGAAGAGTTTTAACTTCCAAGAAAACAGGTGTTGAACGATTGGCGCAAGTTAAAGGAGAACTGGCCAGTTGGCATAGTAGTTGGTGGTTATGAAACTGCTCCCCGAGACAGATGGATGTCTCTAGCGTGTGTAATAGTTATGCATGGTTTGGCCAAGCAAAGATGCTGTATAAATAGTCCTAAGGCATGTGAAATTTGGCAGCCTAGCCTGTGTGAGAGTGAGCCTAGCATATGTGAGAGTTAGACTCATATTAGGAGAGTTTTTGTAAGACTTAGACTTGGTTCAAGGAGTGAACAAGTCTGTTTAAGTCCCCAAGTGGTCAAGTTTTGTATTTCTTCCCTTTGATGTAATAAAAAAGTTGATTGTATCATATTCTAAGCGTTCTTGGTTGGCTGATTATTGTTAGCAAAGTATGGCAAAGATTGAATGCATTATGGGGTGCATTTGATGAGTTTAAGTTGAAGAGAAAGAAGGTTAAAGACTTCCGTTGTTGAATTGTTGAGTAGGCTGTTTGCATTTGTGCAAAATTATAAGGCTGAAGTGCAAGTGGGTGAATCTTTATTCACAGAACCATTGTGCTGCCGGGTTACACTTTCGCAGAAAAATATCTGGTGTGTTTGAAGGTGTGACAATTCGGGTATCAGAGCTGTGTTTAGGGCACAGTTCAGGTATATTTGTTGGATAATACACTAAGACTTCTTTCTCTCTTAAGATATTTTCCTGTGAGCAAGTAAGTGGCGCATTATTTTTAGAATATTGCATTAGAAATGAGTTATAATGGCATGATGATCGACGAAGAACTACCAGGTACGTTTGATCAGCTTGAGGAATATGGCAGTAATATTGATGATTTTGTCATATACATGGGCTGTGATGGCCTTGTAAATCCTCTTGTTACTGAAGATAAGGGCAGGCTAGACCTACTTGAAGGAAGGACATCAGATTGGTTTAAAGAATTTGACGAAAGGTAGGTGCAGTCGAGGACAAGGTGCCTGATGCAACCTTGTTGAATTGTGAAACCAATGCTGAAGTGACTGAATTGAAGTTGCAATTCAGTGACATAAAGACCATACTAACAATCCATGCAAAGCAAATGTCTGAGGAAGTGGCTAGCATTCGTGGGTTAATCAGTAACGACATGTTTTTAGGAGGAAACGTGCATGGATAAAGCTCAAGTCGAGTCTCCGAGCCAAGAATTTACGTTGGTTCCAGAAATGCCAGGGATATTGAGAATTTCTTGTATGACATTGAGGCATACTTTGAGGAAAATGGGACTGGGGAAGGATAAAAAGTAACTCTCGTAGGCAATTACCTAGGTGGTGATGCAAAGGTTTGGTTGAGAACTATACTGCAAGAAGATGAAGTTGCTGGTTATACCAATTTTATATCATGAGATGACATGAAAGAAGGACTGAGATGTCAGTTTTGGCCGAGAAATGGTGCTTGGTATGCAAGAAAAAGTTTATGTACGCAGAAAATGACGAGTACACCACAGGCCTATGCTGAAAACTTCCTCGCATTGGTGCAAGAAGTGTGTGGCATGAGTGAATAAGATCAGATGTTCCAATTTCTGGCTGGCGCAAGTTCAAGTGTGATTGCTGAACTTAAGAAGCGCAAAATCCAGAGTATTCAGATGGCTATTCAAGTGGTAAGAGGACTTACTAGCTGCACAATGACTGAAGGTGTGCAAAGCTGTGAAGGTGAAGCCAAAAGGAAGGGAAAATCTGTAGGCAGTAAGCGCAAGCATGAGCCGAAGGAAGATGAATTATTCCCTTCAGCCCGGAAGTATATGGGATGTTTTATCTGCAAAGGTTTGCATTTCACAAGAAGCTATCCACTCAAAGCACAACTTAATGTATCAGTTGGTAATGACTATGGGGGTCATTCTAGCAAGACTCGTGAAGGCCGAAGTGAAGGTTCAAGGAAGAGACCACGCAGCGAAGTCGTTGCTCACTTCGACAAAGTTAAGAACTAAGCTAGGAACAAGAGTAAGTGTTGCTGTCTCCATTGGCGACACTTTGATGCCAGAATAAAGAGTGTTCCTGGCCTTGTTTTATGTAGCTTTAGTTGTTGGTTGTTGCAAACTCTGTGTGTAGATTTTGGTTGTACAGACTTTTATTTGAGTCTTCAAGTTTGTATATACGCTGCTTTGGTGTAAGCAAGTTGCTTTATTAATGAAGTTTTAGCTTTCCAAAAGTGATCAAGTGGATGATCAATCATGTAATGGTACATTGTCTTATTATGTAAGAGCAGTAATGAACAAGGGTGTTTGTATTTATAACTAGATGTCCGCCCGTGCGTTGCACGGGCTCAGATGGGTTGTCCCAATCTGAATATATTAGTAGAGTTGTTGCCTTGCAATTGATAAGGTAACATATATCTATTCATTTAAATGTATCGAGGTTTAAGTGAAAGTTATAAATCACTTTAGGTATAGGGAGTTGATCTAAATCTTACTCACGGTGTTACTCTTCCATTCATGAATCATGATCATCAGATCAAGATCTGGTTTCATGGTATCATATTAGTTAATCAAAATCTTCAAAATTCATATTTTGAACAGGCTTAAGTTTATCGTACCAAAAATAAAAATTCATATTTTCATGAACAATTACAATTTATGGTGATTACGTAACTGATAATTCAAGGAGAACAATCAATCAAAGAAGCTTGATTAATAAAAGAAATTGTTCATTTTGTTTAGTATTTGATAATGTAGACAAACTCAAGATAGAATTTCCAAGTTGGCACCAAGCAAACTTAACAAAACTGAACATGAAAGAATAATTACGTTTACAACACACCTTGGGCATTTCCAAAATCAAAGATTGTCTTGGTAACTGACTCTAAATATGATAAGTCAAACAGATGATTGATTACTTCCACTGGTTTCAAACGATTCTCCTAAACCAATACATCATTAAATATCAAAGCCTGCAAAGACTAAAGAATAATCGCATAATTACATCCATTAGAATTGGGGAAAATAATCCAGATCAAAGATGAAAAAACAGTGAGCAACATAAACATTGGTGCAGTGCTTAAACTAATTGCAGACATCGATCCTAAATGTACCATATATATGGATGTACAATCACTTATGTCGTCCTTATCACTTCTTATTGCAAAGCACCTACCTCTATCATAAGATTAATTGTCCATTCTGAGTAGTCCAACATGCCCGTAAGGACTGAGAGGGTACTCATCACCTCATCTTTTGCTATTTTTTTCCCTGGAAAGTAAACCACAGAATTTACACACACTATACTGACCATAAGGATCCAAAGAGAATACGATAGTGCTACAGTTATCACATTAACTTTATAACGAAAAATATAACCCATTTTTTTCAAGATCGATGCTTGCTCTGGATAGCAGTCAGATGCAATGAAGCACCTAAAATTAAACGACATATAACTAATCAGTCAAAGTGACTCATAAACCACCAAATAAATAACCCTACCAAGAACAAATGAATTACTCTTTTTACGATTCAATAAGAAGTTTACTCTAAAATACATTATCATGATAGATATATGTTTACACCGGCTACCTAACTCTACATCAGCGAATATATTGTGCTACATTAAAGAGTCACCAGAAGTTTCCTATTTGACAACAAAAAATCATACTAAAATTAGAGTGATAATTATATAACATCGATGAACTTATCTAGGGGTATATATAAGATGGAAGATACGGTACCATGCATTCTCAAACGAACTCCCAGCCGGGAAAAGCTAGTGCCTTGTTTACGATCATTCGCATCTATTTATTTTCAACATCAGCAACTCAATAATAATCATATAAATCGTATCTGTTTCATATACTACACTACCCGTCTCTCCTTCATCAGCCACATTTATACCCAGTTAAACATCCTCCCAATTTAAAAAATTCAGAATCACCATTTACCTCAATTTGACTATCAATAGATCTAAGAGCTCTCAAAATCAAAGATCTAATTCAAGAACTGAGAAGAATATGAGCAAATCTATGGTTTGATACATGTTCAGTGGAAACCCTATTACTTCTGCCCATGTCTTAGGAAATGGAAACATGTCATTCTTGAGCTCTTTGTAGAGATCATGTTGTTTCCCGTTCTACCTGACTCAATCATGTCAAAAATACTCCTTAGATGTATAATACTGCAATCATGTGGCTCCCAAAATTTCTCTTTGTAATGTCGTAGTTCCTAAATCAAACTTTGTTATTTTGTTATTTACAAAAGGATATAGAGTATAGCCAAACCATCTCCATTTCTTTGTGATAAGTTAACTGTTGACTTGGATAAATTAGCACCTGCAACCAAACAATAGGGAACTATAACACTGAATAACACATGAACCTACAAAAACTCAATGCCGAGAAGATAAGTAAAGCAAACTTGAATAACACTGGAACCTACACCAATATAAGAATATTGCTTCCTCCACTGAACCACCCGAACCTGCTATCTAAACCCAAGTTAACTATATTTCGAAATCAAATTTAGTGAAGAAATCAAAACCAACACTACAAACAACAAAATAATTAATAAAAAAACAGGAAGATATGATTATATTGTGTATGAAGCCATGAAGGGAAAATCGTCCTGTTACCTTTAAAACCGAACCAAATCAAACCCAAAAATAAAATTAATAGATCAAAAAAGGATTACGAATTTGTTTGTACCCCTAATATTCTACACAAGGAAATGAGCTAGTTTTGGCCTTCAGAACCCCCATGTCCAAACCCATGGGCAACAAACTAAGCTAGGCCTAGCTAACAAACACTCAATTCACAAGCCCATGAGCAAAAACCCCAACTTGGGATAGAAAGTTCCGCATTAGGACCGACACTCCACAAATTTCCAGTCCGGAAACCAAGTCCGTCACGACAACGGCCAAGTCCGGCGACCGAGTCCGACGGCAAAGTCCGGTGGCCAATGCCGGCAGCATACCCAGCGGTAATCGTCGGCGATTAATCGCTATTACGCGGCAATTAGACAGACATACAGTGGAATCGACGATTAATTCCCGATTAATCGTGTAACCCCACATAACGCCGTTAATGACGACATCAGCATATACCTGGCATATTCCGTTTAATTTAAACGTCGTCAGCATCTTCGGTTAACTTTAACGCAGTTACTAATGGTGTCGGGATATACGGGAATATTCCGTTAGGTGACGGATTTACATCAGCGGATAACCGCCGGCGGACAACCCCGGCAGCCTGTGCGAGCGGCAATCGCCGAGTTTTTCCCGCGATTAATACTAGTTGCCGATTAATCGGGAACGATTTTTGGGTGGTGATTCGGTGCTTTTCGGTCCATCTTAAATCCTGTAGTCCCGGTTGTTTACGCCTCAGTCCAATTACCCTGCGGATGTTTGCGCCCCATCTGCTTACACCCTTTTCTTTTGCATTATGAGCTATCCACACCCAATGTGGTTAATTAATCATAATGATGGAAATTTATGGAATTGATACCTGCATGGGCAGTTACTGCAGGGAGGCATGCAGGGACTATTATTTCAGGGACTGTTACTGCATGGAGGCATGCAGGGTCCAGTTAATGGCAATTGGTATCTGCCATAAAGTTCAAGATGTAAAACGGAAATTATCCATGTATAAATGGGGAGTTTTATAACAAATGAGGTATACAATCTTTCCCATTAAAACTCATGCGAAAATATTCTCATGCTAACTTAGGCATCGAAGGGTTTTTTGCAGGTACCCCCCCCCCATCTTTCTCCATTAACCAAACCAAGTGAGGATTAAAGCAGCGATCGATTCCCGGCAACGACATCATACAAATTTCTGTGTTTGAGGTAGAAGAGATTTTGCCTTACAAACAGTGGCGCCGGCTAAGGGTTTCGAGAAAAGAAAATCGTATTTTTACTAGATCGAGCTATGGCAGTAATCAGACAGACTGCTCGAAGATCTGATTCTACTAGCAATTCCCAACCGCGCAGGAGATGCGAAATTGAAAGGAACGAAATTGAGGTTCAGTCCGCACATGCTATACCCACTGGAAACATACAGGGTCATTCTCATAACAGATCACTGGATCGTGGACGGGATCGAGATCGCTTTAGTGAAAGAGCTCCAGATCGGGATCGGAGAAAGGAAAAACAACTTCTGATCGATAACGAAGTTATTGACGTTGATGAGGAAAACCCAGATGTTCGTGAAAATGGAAAATATGCATTCGGCAGCCCATCTAGAAATAAACACAATCGACGGGATATGCGTGATGGCCGCACCGCGACCCCTAGTACAGAAGAGAAACAGCTACTGAATCGGCTGGACGAGCTAGAGAAGGAGAATGATATCTTGAGACTAGAACGTGAAAATCCTCCGTGACCTAAGGCTGGTGTTTTGAAAAATCAGAGGGTTCGATCTGTATGGCAACGCCTTGGAGGTCGAATTAGATCGCAAGTCGCAGATTTTAATAGAGAAGATATCGTTAATGATCGCAGAGACAGGAATCTGCTGGTCACAGAAGATTTGCCGAAACGACCCAGGCAAGTAGGGGATAAGACAATTGCAACTCAGCACAGCGCAGCCAGAACTACATCTCATGCAAAACACAACAGAAATGATGAGGACTAGTTCGGAGATTGGAGCGATGATGAAGATTTTTCGAATGATTATGATGCTCGTTCGGAGCACGGTAGAGCTGGAAAAGAACCTATTCAACCACGGAAAAAGAAGAGGAGATTGGGTGATCATATCCCGGTAGATCGGGATTATGAGCAAGAAGGCAGTTCCTCGGATGGAGACCTAAACGCAATAACAGAAGCTCGTCTGACCAAGATGATCGAGCGAGTGATGATGAAAAAACAATCCCGAGAAGATAAGATGGAAAGGCTACATCGAGCAGCAGGCTCCTTTCAAGAAGAATATCAGAGAATTCAGGCCACCAATAAATTTTGTAGTCCCAAAATTACCAGAATTCGATGAAAAAACTGATGATCCAGATCAGCACGTTTTACACTATGAGACAGCCATGTCCTTGTGGCAGTACAACGACGAGTTGATGTCTAAAATGTTCCCGCAGTCCCTGACCGGAGGAGCTATAACGTGGTTCAATCAGCTTCCAACACAGTCGATCGGAACTTACCATAAGCTGATTGATGATTTTTGCTCTAACTATAAGTACACCAAACGTGATCGGAAAGGATGCCATTCATTGTTCCTTCTAGGAATCCGGAAGGAGGAAAGCATCAGACAATTCACTAGGCGTTTCAAGCAAGAGTTAGCGGACGTGGATGGAGCCAACGACCAAGTTGTCATTGCAGCATATACAAACAAAGCTTACCAAAGATGATCAAAGAGGTGTGTACTGTTCTTTGGTCAAGAGACCACCAAAAACTTTGGAGGAACTATATGATCGAGTTGAAGAGTACGCCCGAGTGGAGGATGATTCTAAAGCCCGAGAATAAGTCAACAGATCTTCCAATCATCCAAATGATGGGAAGAAGGAAAAATCCAAGAACCGTTCAAACGGACAGCATAATGATCGTGGTGATGCTCGAGAGAAAAATCAGGGCGAACGCACCGAATCTGGGTACCAGAAATTTCACGATATAAAGCTGACCCCGCTGAACGTCAGTCTTACAGAGTTGTACAAAAAAATACACAAGGATTTTAGCCCCCCCGTCCTCTCGGCAAAGAAACACTAGACAAACGTGATAGGAGCAAATACCGCAAGTTCCATAAAGACCATGGTCACAAAATCGAGAACTCGCCGCTCTTTACAGATCGAGATTCAGCGAATGATCGACGCTGAAAACCGCAACAATGACGTGAAAAGGACTTTGGGAAAGGGCCGGATCAGTTTGGTACTGCACATGTGATTAACGCTCGTGTGATTAATGTCGAGTCACGCCAGATCCATTCAATGACCAAAGGGCATCGGAAGACGAGACCAGGAGAAAGCTCAGACAGACAGTTGAAAGAATGGTACTTGACAAATCACATCGATTTTGTCAGTGGTAATGGAGCAGAAACTAAGGAGCTTGGGTGCAGAAAGATCGAGTTCTCTGATGCAGACATGGTAGGTGTATATGCTCCACACAACGATGCTGTCGTTATAACTGCTTGGATTGGCATGTTTTGTGTGCACCGGATTTTAGTGGACACTGGAAGTTCGGTGAGTGTGCTGTTTTCAGGAGCTTACGCCTCTATGAATCTACCACATGACCTGATCGAGGAGGATAAAAACCCAATTATCGGTTTCAGCGGCGAAGTTACAAAGGCAATCGGAAAAGTGAAGATACCGATAACAGTGGCTGACAAGTCCGTCTTGGGAACTTTCTTGTTGCTGGATTGCAGAGCACCCTACAACGCGATCGTAGGACGAGATTGGCTGCATGAGATCGGTGCAGTCACATCATCTAATCATCAGTGTCTGAAGTTTATTACCCCAGACGGAGTTGTGAAAGTTAGAGGAGATCAGATGGCCGCCAATAAGTGTCATGAGAATGCAATGGATGAGTACAAGAAGTCAGAAGTCACTGGAAACCAGATCATGCGGGTCGAGCAGAAATAGCAATTACAGAACCCTCTCCCTCCAGAATCATACAGGGGAGAGGACACAGCTGAACTCTCGACAGTCGAGAAACTGATCGAGGTCCATATTGGAGATGAGGAGCATAAGACAACGTTCGTAGGGGCAGATCTACCAGCACATGAACGCGATGATTTGATTACATTTTTAAGAGAAAATGCAGACATTTTTGCATGGAGTTTTGCTGAGATGCCAGGGATAGACCCGAATGTAGCCTTCCACAGTCTAAATATCGATGAGAATTTCCGTCCAGTTCGACAGAAAATCAGGAATATGGCGCAAAGCAAAAAAGATGGAGTAACTGAAGAGGTTGAAAAACTGTTAGAAGCAGGATTTATTCTACCGGTTCAATATCCTCGATGGATGTCCAATGTGGTAGCCGTTCCAAAGAAGAATGGTAAAATTCGTAATCTGATCGATTTTACCGATTTGAATAAAGCCTGTACGAGTGATCCATACCCGCTACCAATGATAAGAGATTTGGTGGATAAAACCGCAGGGTTTCAAAGACTGTCATTCATGGACGGTTTTTCTGGGTACAATCAAATACCTTTGTTCGAGGACGATCAAGAGCATACCGCGTTCGTGACTGACATGGGAGTTTACTGCTATACTGTAATGCCTTTCGGGATAAAGAACACATGGGAAACCTACCAGCACTTGGTGGACCATATGTTCAAGGATCTGATCGGGAGGTCGATGGAGGTATACATCGATGATATGGTAGTGAAATCTCAGCAAAAAGAATCGCATTCTCTTGATCTGCAAAAGACGTTCGATATATTAAGGCAGTATCGTATGATGCTCAATCCAGCAAAATGTTTATTCGGGCTGTCATCGGAAAATTCCTAGGATACTTGATGACACACGAGGAATCGAGGCGAACCCGATCAAATCAGAGCCATCAGAGAAATGCCATCCCCTAGAACGAAGAAAGAAGTGCAGAAGCTGGCAGGGCGATTGGCAGCCTTAAACCGTTTCATTTCACGCTCGTCGGATCGATTCAAGCCATTTTTTGACGTTCTGAAGAAAGCAGTCAATTTTGGTTGGACGGATGAGTGTGAAACGGCTTTTGCTGAGATAAAATAGTATTTGTCAACCCCACCAGTTTTGGTGAGCCCGAAAGCCGGACAACCTATCGGAGTTTATCTGGATGCAACGGAAAACGCTGTCAGTGCGAAGGTCTTTTATTATGGGATCCATATGAGAAACCTGTTTACTTTGTCAGCAAGTCATTGACGGGGGCGAAAATGCGGTACAAGAAAATTGAGAAAATAGCACTTGCACTGTTCCATGCATCTCGTCGTCTCAAGCCTTATTTCCAAGGAAGGCGGATCGTAGTATACTCGAATACCCATTGAAGAGAATCCTGAACGTCTTGATGATTCCAATCGACTAGCCATATGGTTAAATTTTCTCAAGCGTATGAGATAAAGTACGAAACCATAATCTGAGAAAAAGGACACGCACCGCTGCACTGCTAGCAGATTTTCCGGTGGATGATATTGAGACGGTCGCTGGAGAATAAGAGGAGTTGTTCAAACCTACTGAGCCAGTCACTGATCAGACTGGGGGCAAGACTGTAATGAAGATTGATACACCAGAACCATTGTGGACCGTATTTACTGATGGGTCTTCAAATGTTAGTGGTGCTGGAGTAGGATGCGTAATCCTTACTCCCGAAGGTTCGAGGATCGAGAAAGCGACCAGGCTAGGTTTCCAAGAATCAAACAATGAAGCCGAATATGAAGTCGCGATTATTGGTTTAAAAGTCACAAACAGTTGGATGCGAAGAACGTGAAGTCGGTGGCGTGATTCTATGCTAGTAGTTAACCAATTTCTGGGGACCTACAGAGCAAAGGAGGAAATAATGGCATTGTATTTGGACCATATGAAAGAGCTAGCAAATGAGTTCGACCGGTTTTCTATTGGGCAGCGACCACGAATGGAGAACAGGCACGCTGATGCTTTAGCATACCTGTCTTCCGAAGTGCCAACAGATACCGCCAGATTCGTTGTAGTAGATTTTCAAGAGTTACCTAGCATCCCCGACAGCCATTTTGTTCTGGATTTCGAACACGCTAGTGGGGACGAGAGGGAATTTACATCAGCACAGGGAGAAACTGAGAACATCGACAGCAATATGGATATTGACAAATCGTGGATATAATTCGGGAGATCGAGTTTGAAAACACCGCAGATCGGCGTTGACCTTACATCCAAGACTGCGACAACTGGAGAACTCCATGGAGATGAGAAACTTGTTGCGAAGGTGAAAAGGGAATCATGGAGATACTCAATGATCGAAGGGCTGTTATACCACAAACCTGTAGCTTTGGAGCCATTTCTGCGATGTGTATCAACCGAGGAAGGACAACTAATACTGGCAGAGGCTCATGAGGGAATCTGTGGAAGCCATTCTGGAGGGCGCAGTCTCGCGCACATGATACTTACCCAGGGATATTTCTGGCCATACATGCAGAAAGATGCTAAAGAATATGCATAGAAATGCGTGCCATGCCAAGAACATGCTCCAATTCTGAAAATGCCATCCAACGAGTTGCATCCAGTTTTCAGTCCATGGCCATTCTCTATGTGGGGATTGGACATCGTCGGACCACTTCCAAAAGCACCTGGAGGCGTCAGATTCGTATTGGCCGCCACCGACTATTTCACCAAATGGGTCGAAGCTGTGGCACTGGTACACGTTACCAGACATGATGTGAAAAGATTCATATGGGAAAATATCGTCTGCAGGTTTGGAATCCCAGACGCGATAATATCAGACAATAGGAAACAGTTTAATTCCGGAGTGATCAAAGATTTCTGCAAAGGCCTGAATATTCGTCATAATTTCTCCTCTCCATACTATGCTCAGAGCAACAACGTAGGCGACGACCAACCATGTTATTATGGAAAATCTCAAGAAACGATTGGAGAAGGCGAAGGGAAAGTGGACCGAAGAATTCCCAGGAGTCTTATGGTCCTACCGAACAACTCCAAAAAGATCCACTGGCTTTTCGCCATTTACATTGGCATATGGGACGGAGGCAGTCATACCCACCGAGGTGCAGCTGAAGACTACCAAAACCCGTGCTGTCAAATATGGAAAAAATGACAGCATACTGGATCTAGATAAGGAGTTGCTGGAAGAACATAGAGAAACAGCCTTGCAGAATATAGTTCGATACCAACAGGCAGTCAAGATGGGATATGATCGCAAGGTCAGAGAACGGTCATTCAAGCCAGGGGAATATGTTCTGAAGAAAACCCGAGCAGCCACGATGGAGCCAAACTGTGGGAAGCTCGGAACAAACTGGGAAGGTCCATACATAGTGGATAGGCCAGCGTCTCGGGGGTCCTACTACTTGAGGAATCTCAATGGAAAGGAGGATTCAAAGCCATGGAATCCGTGGAATTCGTTCCACTTGAAGAAGTTTTATTATTAGGAGTAGATACAAATCCTGCTGTGCTGCACTCTTTTTACTTTTTGATGGTTTTATCCCACTGGGTTTTCCACTCAAAGGTTTTAATGAGGCAACTGCTGTCGAAGCAATAGGTATTTATCTTGTTATTTCAATTCAGAAATTCAATTCAGCGTCATTTTTATATTCCATGATTTATCACTGTTATTCGTATTAATTATAAGCTGCTACGGATGATCAGATCCGCAGTCGACCCTAAGTGACAAAACAATACAGTTCGAGTTCACTGTCAGCAATGTCCCTGACAACTCTCGGATAGGTTGAATGCGCGGTTCGAGCTTTTTAACCTTATCTCAATTTTATCCCCATCACACGGGACAGCAACAAATGTGGCAAACGTTCTCATCTGTCCAGGCACGTGAGGATGTACACAACTCAAACTCTGAGAGCATCTTGAATAGAAAGATTGGCCCCCTGTGCAAATTCAAGATAGCATAAAAACACAACTTTACACTCCATGTGCAAGAAACATGCAGCAGGGAAGTGCACCCCTGCGCGAGCATTGAGCAGCGTGAAACAAAACACACTGGGGGCGAGTTGTATGTCACATCAACCATTTGGGGATAGGATGTATGACACCCTAGATAAATCATTATACTTCTGGGGGTGAGCCATGTAACACTCCAGAAAAATACAAATCCGTAGGGAAACCCGAACTTCTTAACCCATAACAGGTTATGGATTAAGAGGGGGCGATGTTTGTACCCCTAATATTCTACACAAGGAAATGGGCTAGTTTTGGCCTTCAGAACCCCCATGTCCAAACCAATGGGCAACAAACTAAGCTAGGCCTAGCTAACAAACACTCAATTCACAAGCCCATGAGCAAAAACCCCAACTTGGGCTAGAAAGTTCCGCATTAGGACCGCCACTCCACAAATTTCCAGTCCGGAAACCAAGTCCGTCACGACAACGGCCAAGTCCGGCAACCGAGTCCGACGACAAAGTCCGGTGGCCAATTCTGGCGGCAAAGTCCGGCGAACAAGTCCGGCAGCACACCCAGCGGTAATCGTCGGCGATTAATCGCTATTACGCGGCGATTAGACAGACGTACAGTGGAATCGGCGATTAATTCCCGATTAATCGTGTAACCCCACATAACGCCGTTAATGACGGCGTCAGCATATACCTGGCATATTCCGTTTAATTTAAAAGTCGTCAGCATCTTCGGTTAACTTTAACGCCGTTACTAACGGTGTCGGGATATACGGGAATATTCCGTTAGGTGACGGATTTACATCAGCGGATAACCGCCGGCGGACAAACCCGGCGGCACAACCCGGCGGCCAACCCCGACAGCACAAGCCTGCGGCCATACCTGGCAGCCCAAGTCGGCGGCCAGACCCGGCTGCCAAAGCCGGCGGCCTGTGCGAGCGGCAATCGCCGAGTTTTTCCCGCGATTAATACTAGTTTCCGATTAATCGGTGACTAATCAAGAACGATTTTTGGGTGGTGATTCGGTGCTTTTCGGTCCATCTTAAATCCTGTAGTCCCGGCTGTTTACGCCCCAGTCCAATTACCCTGCGGATGTTTGCGCCCCGTCTGCTTACACCCTTTTCTTTTGCACTATGGGCTATCCACACCCAATGTGGTTAATTAATCATAATGATGGAAATTTCTGGAATTGATACCTGCATGGGCAGTTACTGCAAGGAGGCATGCAGGGACTATTATTTCAGGGATTGTTACTGCATGGAGGCATGCAGGGGCCAGTTAATGGCAATTGGTATCTTCCATAAAGTTCAAGATGTAAAACGGAAATTAGCCATGTACAAATGGGGAGTTTTATAACAAATGAGGTATGCAATCTTTCCCATTAAAACTCCTGCGAAAATATTCTCATGCTAACTTAGGCATCGGAGGGTTTTTTGCAGGTACTCCCCCATCTTTCTCCATTAACCAAACCAAGTGAGGATTGAAGCAGCGATCGATTCCCGGCAACGACATCATACAAATTTCTGTGTTTGAGGTAGAAGAGATTTTGCCTTACAAACAGAATTGGCGATATGATTTTGTAGTGTATGAAGGACAAATCGTCCTCTTACCTGCAAAATCAAATTAATTCTAGAAAAAATGTAAACAGATCAAAGAAGAATAAGGGTTTACCAAGAGAAAAAGATAAACGCAGCTGCATAAATAAAACACAGCAATGGGTATATCAAAATAACTTAATTGAACGAAGAATAAGAGTTTATCAAGAAATTCAAAATACATGATCAACACCAAGAGATGAAGAGAAGAAAAATATATTTTTTTACCATGATTTTCTATGGTCTAAATCTTTGTGGTGTGGGTATCTGTGGTGTGAAAAAATAAAAGTTTTCTATTGGTCGAAATATGTTCTGGTGGGGCCAGAAGCTCTAGAATTTGAGCTTGATATAGCTTTTAATCACATCAGAGTATTTTCTCCTGAAACTATATATATAAAGTCTTGCCTCTTTATTTACGATGTAAAGCTAGTTTATGAGAAGATGCTGCAAGTAGCATGCTTAGCCTAACGTATGCAATGGCAACACAAGTTGAAATCTAATAAGCAAAGCACAGGACAAGGGTCCTAGTTGGTGAAAAAGTGATGTTACTGTTTGGGAATTGTAGAATAGCACGACGGCAGATGGGAAGCGACAGTGCAAGCAATACAACAAGTAAGAAATCACATCATCAGCAAGCATGAGTCGGGTAGAACTCATGGCCTTAGAGAAAGACACACACTTTCCAGGAAAATTAGCGATGCAGTTCAAAGAAGTATTCGGAGACATATTGGCTTTGAAGGCGTAGCATATGGACAGCTAAAGGGTTAGATAATGATATGTCCAAGAGATAGTTAGTCACAGTTTTAAATGGGATATGCAACTCAACAGTTTTGTTGCATGGAAGTTAAGCAAAGAAAACTCACCATTCCAGTTCGGGTATGCAAAATTGCATAAGTATAGAGTTTATACTTGGTGGCCACATTCATAGAAATGAGTTCTTGAATGTTGTTTGCATAATCAGTTGGTGAGGCATGAAGTGTTGAATTCGGGTGTCTAATGCAAATAGAACCCCTATTCACTTTGTGATGTGCTTAATGAGGAGCGTGAAGAACAACAGTTCAACGGCGGGTCGTCGACAAAATTGATTGAAAACAAAGCCAAGTCATTCATAAGTCCTTGTCATGTTGAGTGGAGGAAAATTCGTAAAGCGATGGCAATGATCATGATGATCAAATTGAGAAGAATCACTCAGTGCGTACACTTAGGCGCAAATGATTCATGCGAAATTCAAGATAAAAGGGAGTTGGCTAAGAAGAATTTCAGATTTGCATTTGGGTATTGAAGCATGATTTGAGTAGCAACGTAAGCGTAGTGCACGATGCCGAGAAGTGGCTCAAGTATATGAGATCAATGGAAAATCGGTAAAGCTAAGTGATGGCATGTGGTACTAAGCATAAAGTTTTGGCAAGAAGGGTGGCCAAACAAGTTTGTTGAATTCTGAGAGTGACTCAGAAGTGTACAAACGCCGAAGAACAAGTATATTGGATATGCTTGGTTGCATTCAATGAGGGCGTTGAACGGATTAGGTGGGGGAGGTCTATTACGGTGCTGCAAGTTTCACATAATGATGGCGCATCATAGAGTTGCAGGCCAAGTCAGTGCTCAGCCGTAATGGCGCATTGCGAAGCCATAATAGCGGTATTATCAGCATGATCGTTAAGTCTTGAGAAATGGCATTATCCTGGGGCCAATGTATTTCAAGTACATTATTACATTATAAAGATATTTGGCTAAGGAATGAAGCTTATTGACCGACACAATGAGGCTTCATTAAGGGAAGGGAAGGCAAGGCCAAAGTGACAAATGCAACATGTGATGTTGATATTAAGGCATATCCGTGGAATTGAGTTGGCCCAAACTCAAGGATGATGCAAGAAGAGTGAAATAGACTATGAGTTAGTCTATGGCATTGGTTCAAGGATTTCCAAAGCTTGAACAATGCAAACAAGTTGGTAATGCAAGAGTTGCATTGTTGTTGTCAAGCTAATTAGCGTAGTGAAGCATATATGACACACAAGTAACTAGAGTGGGCTTAAGGAGTTGGCCTCGACAAGTAAATCTTAAAGAGTATCTGTGCATGAGTTTAGAAGGATAAACATGTAGGGCCAAGATGGTTGAACGTTGGAGCGCGACAGAATCCAGTATGCCAGAACAAGTGGTGCAATACGTCTCAAGTGACAGTTACAAGTTGGTTACGAGATTCACAAGCATGCCAATGACGCGTGATGAAGAGGGTCAGTTATAAAGGAGTTTATAATCGTGGGAGAAGAGTTTTAACTGCCAAGAAAACAGGTGTTGAACGATTGGCGCAAGTTAAAGGAGAACTGGCCAGTTGGAATAGTAGTTGGCGGTTATGAAACTGCTCCCCGAGACAGATGGATGTCTCTAGCGTGTGTAATGGTTATACACGGTTTGTCCAAGCAAAGCTACTGTATAAATAGTCCTAAGGTATGGGAAATTCGACATCCTAGATTGTGTGAGAGTGAGCCTAGCATATGTGAGAGTTAGACTCATATTAGGAGAGTTTTTGTAAGACTTAGACTTAGTTCAAGGAGTGAACAAGTCTGTTTAAGTCCCCAAGTGGGCAAGTTTTGTATTTCTTCCCTTTGATGCAATAAAAGAGTTGATTTTATCATAATCTAAGTGTTCTTGGTTGGATGATTATTGTTAGCAAAGTATGGCAAATATTGAATGCATTATGGGGTGCATTTGATGAGTTTAAGTTGAAGAGAAAGAAGGTTAAAGACTTCCGCTGTTGAATTATTGAGTTGGATATTTTCATTGGTGCAAACTTATAAGGCTGAAGTGCAAGTGGGTGAAGCTTTATTCACAGAACCATTGTGCTGCCGGGTTACACTTTCGCAGAAAAATATCTGGGGTGTTTGAAGGTGTGACACTTGGCATGGTGGGGCCAAGGGTTTTGCATGCCGTTGGCATATGGTGCGGCTAGAATGGCTTGGGCCAAGGAAAGGTGCGGTTTGGCTTGGCATGGTGGGGCCAAGGGTTTGGCATGCCGTTGGTATATGGTGCGGCTAGCATTACTAGGGCCAAGGAAAGGTGTGGTTTGGCTTGGCATGGTGGGGCCAAGGGTTTGGCATGCCATTGACATATGGTACGGCTAGCATGGCTAGGACCAAGGCATGGTGAGGTTTGGCTTGGCATGGTGGGGCCAAGGGTTTGGCATGCCGTTGGTATATGGTGCGGCTAGCATGGCTAGGGCCAAGGCAAGGTGCGGTTTGGCTTGGCATGGTGGGGCCAAGGGTTTGGCATGCCATTGGCATATGGTGCGGCTAGCATGGCTAGGGCCAAGGCAAGGTGTGGTTTGGCTTGGCATGGTGGGGACAATGGTTTGGCATGCCGTTGGCATATGGTGCGGCTAGCATGGTTGACATACCCTGGCGCGGTAGGTGTGGATGGCATGGTTTTCCATTGGCTAGGGGGTGCGGTTGGCATGCCTTGGCGCGGTGGGTGTGGCTGGCATGGTTTGTGATCGGCACAGGGGTGCATCTAGCATGGTTGGAATGCCTTGGCGCGGTAGGTATGGATGACATGGTTTTCCATTGGCACGGGGGTGCGACTAGCATGGTTGGCATGCCTTGGCGCGGTGGGTGTGGCTAGCATGGTTTTCCATCAGCATATGTGGCGTGAGAATTAGGGTTTTGGCTTATCGAAACCCTAATTAGTAATTAAAAAAAGGTACCATGGTGTAGATGGTGGATTTTCGACAAAGGGTAAAATTGTAAAACTATACTCCAGATTCGGCAACCAGATGAGTATTAGGGCCCATGTCTCTCATTTGAAGCATGAAATCTCATGCCATAAATCTCTGACTGAGAAGGATGTCTCTCAGAGTGCGTGTAGATATGTAGTCTCTCAGCTGAGACCACGGCACATCTCATGAATAGTGAGCAATTTCAGTAATTACTCCGGATCCGGCAATCGGATGAGTATTGAGACTTATGTCTCTAAGAATGAAAGCTCATGCCATAAACCTCTTATGCCAAAAGTTTATCAGAGAAGATGCAGATGTGTAGTCTCCCAGCTGAGACCACGCACATCTCATACTGTATAGAATCGAAATATTGGGCGGCTCCTAGACAACATGCCTGCTAGTATAGAGTGACAACGTCTTCGGGATGCAACCAGGTTTTTCCTGACTATACAAGAAGAATATGACACTCCAGCAAGTTCATATTGCTCGACCCTCAGATGATTTATGCTCCTAGACAGGAAGCCCTTCTAGTATATAGCCATCAATTAATTATCTTAAATCGTCTGAATATCTAGCAATATTCTACGATTCTCCGTTATATTTCGTCACTTCAATTCGTGGTTCTTCCCAGCAGAATTCCACGAGTTAATGCTAAATATTCAACGAAACAGGCATCTGAGCATCGAATAAGCCCTGAAAAAATGGTGCAAGTGTAATTAGCAAATAATGCACAGATCAGCATTTTGAATGCACGAACGAGCATTTCAAAAAATATGAATGAACGAGGAACCTATGCAAAATAGGAAGGAAAAATAATAATAAAATATTAGCAAAAGCGCCAGGGGACTGGCCTCACCATCCGTCCAGTCATGCCGTGACCAGTCTCGCGCCCAATTTTGTATTTTATCATATTTTACTATTTTTTTCCCTGATTTCACGAAAATTCTCTCTTTCGAGCAAATCTCCTATTTTCACAGAATTTATCCAATCTCATGGTTTCATCAAAAAATAATAAAATTAGGGAAAGGTGTCATGGGACCGCCGGCGGGCTGGCCATGCCTTGGCCGTGACCAGTCCCACACCTCACTTGCCCATTATTTTATTATTTCTTTAAATTATGAAAATTCCTTGATTTCATGAATTTTCCCTAAAATTACCTAATTTCATGTATTTTCTCTAAAATTATAGAAAATATTAAAAAATTAGGGAAAACTTGTGGGACCGGGCTCTAGCCGGCCAGCCATGCCCTAGACGGTCCCACACGCCCATTATTTTATTGTTATTTGGTGTTTTGTTTCCTGATTTCATGAAAACTCCCTGATTTAAACAAAATATCTTGGTTTTCAACAAATCCCTTTGATTTTATGAAAATTCTCTAAAATCATCAAAATTTGGTAAAATTGGGAAGAGTGGCTTGGGACCCGCGCCCATTAGCCGGCCATGCTTCGGCCATTTTTGGTCCCACACTCCCATTCCCTATTTTATTATTAATTTATTTCTCTCATCTCACGGAAGTTCCCTAATTTCATCAAACTCTCCTGTTTCATGGAATTTCCCTCAAATCAAAGAAAATACATAAAATTACATAAAACTGGGAAAGCATATGGGACCGTGTTTGTCAACCGGCAGGCCATTCCCTAGCCGTGGCCGGTCCCACACCTTGTAATTCCCTGTTTTATTTATTATTTTCATCATTTCATGTATTTTTTCCAGTTTCAGCAAAACCATGGATTTTGCATATTTTCTCCAAATGTTGCTCAAACGTGCACCAGAAAATATCAAAATTCTCAGGACTAAAGCGTGGACACCATGGTGACATAGGCACATCCCCCTGACCGACCAAGGGTGACCCTGAGGCTTGCAAACATCTGGTCCCACTTGTTTTAACGATTTTAACCTAATTTGCTCAATTGCTCATATTAGATTCAAACTCTTTCCAAACAATTGGAGGTTTGTTCAAATGAGCATCCACTGGTCCCATGGACACCAAGAGACGGTCTCATGACCTCTTGGTTGGTCCCTCACGTTTCCATAAAACCAGGTTTTATTATTTGTCGCTCACATGAGCATTATTTCGGTAAATGATTAAACAAGCATTTAATCATTCTTTCACCAACTGGTCCTCAGGAGACTTTGGTATTTTTGCTCATTCTGGCATTTGGGAGATATATGGTGAACCCGTCATCCCATGTATCTGGTCCCTGTGTCACTCTATATTGATTTGCAATAAATCATCATTTCGGTAAAATTAGGGTTTTGAATCCAGAGCTATGCAGAAACGTGATTCTGAGCAAATTCAAACACTCTGATAATTTTATGTTGATTCCATAATCAACACTTTATTTATTTTGCTCAACCCAGCAGTCAGTAACTTAAATTAATATTTTATTTGGTCTTGTTACCAATAATTCATTAAACGAACAATATTTGCTCAAACTAGTAATATTCGCTCGAATTGGCAATATTCGCTTGAACCGGCAATATTCACTTAAATTGGCATTATTCGCTCAGACTAGCAATATTTGCTCAGTTCAAAGAATATTGGTTCAACTATCAATATTCAACAATTCAGCAACACAGTTTGCTATACAATAATACCTCGTCTCAGCAGACACATTTAATTCATGAGTTTCAGAATATTTGCTAATCATGTTCAACTCAGCACTACATGGACTCATCGTCCCATAAAGTCAGAAACTGACTCCACAATCACGAGATTTCAATCGTGTCACATGGGGGGATATTAACTAGGGTTTTGGTCTGGAGCTCTATGGCACGTGTGTTCACCAACGATGAGAATATGAGCAAGTCGTGCAATCAGTTGGAAGAGTCAGCAAAGTAGTGGGTTGAAAATTAACCAAGTCTCCGCACGATGAGTAATTGGTTTTAACACGATTTTCCACTTCCCCACTCTCTGATTCCAGAAACTGTCACACTTCATGGGATCATGGTGTTTTCAACTTCGGAAATATAAAATGTCTCTGAATCCTGATTGAAAGGACAAGGTTTTTCGAATACTCCGAACAACATTCGCCAAAACGAGCAATTTCTTATCAAAGTTCATACAAACAATCTTTCGTCTACGCGAACTCAGAGAAACCACTCTCAAATGAGAAAAATTCAATCATTCAGAGCATTTTCATGCTGAATTCACAACACACCTACAATCTCATATCACCATTGATCTCACGCATTTCTCAGCTTCCCTCCTACAGATCAACCCATTCTCTCTTGTGACCGAATTGACTGTGGAACAGCCATTGTTCTTGTTTAGGCCAGATTCATACAGATTGATCTCTCGAACTTAAAGCACTCCCTTCTTGTAGTGTATCTGTATGAGGTTCAACATTTTGCTCGGTTCAAGGAGTCTCCACACCGTCGACTCTTCAATTCCGTAAAAACCAGCAAATTGTTTTTCCCCATCTACAGATTGGCGACCACAGTGGGAGATTAATCTCTCGGTTGCAGTCTTAAGATTTCACAAGATGGTTGATCTTAGGTCACGCGTAATTGCAGATCATAACTCAAATAATGCTAATACTAGCAACACTAACGATGATATTCCAGAAACTATTCCTTCTTCTGACAATGGTGGTGACGTTTCTCCTCCCAGGAATCATTCACTCTTCGGCCGGCATCCCGAAGAAATCAGAGAAAATCTGCTTACCATAGGAGACCTCATGAAGGTGCAGGAAACTCTTGACAAGAATCAGACTGACATGGATGCTACACAGAAGGAGCTGTGTAATTATATCAAAACTCTTACTGACAAGATGTCAGAAAAGACTCAAGGAAAGGGAAAGAAAAGGAGACATCTCCATATGCTGATCCTGAAGTAGTTCTAATTCATACAGTGGATGGAAACAAAGTCCTCAAAGCTGCAGACGATCCATCAGCAAAGGAATCATCAAATTTCATTACTCGGGAAGATTTGGAACAGGGGTGCCATTGGCGCAGGGGTGCGGCTAGCATGGTTGACATGCCTTGGCGCGATGGGTGTGGCTGGCATGGTTTTCCATCGGCACATGTGGCGTGAGAATTAGGGTTTTGGACTATCGAAACACTAATTAGTAATTAAAAAAAGGTACCCAGGTAATTTTCTCCTAGACATATTAAAGGGTACAATAAATGTATTCATTGGAGATATTATTACTCGAACCCTATGACGTCACTGTCTTGCCTAGGGTTTTACGATTTTAACCCTAAGCTAAAAACCACCATCAACATGTGGTTTTTAGATTAAGGATAAAATCGTAAAACCGCATATCTGACATACTATGAACAATAGCGCATTTATTGAACCAATCAACGTGCTTACTAAGAATTCCCAGGGTACCTTTTTTTTATATATACATGCGTCATGTTCCATGGCAGAACCCTAGTATTAACTGACATCACCTCTGTATATGCATAACCCTAATTTTCTCACCGTGCTAATGACAAATCATGACAGCCACATCCCTGCACCAAGGCATTCCAACCATGCCAGCCGCACCACCGTGCCAATGGAAAACCTTGCTAGCCACGTCTACATGCCAAGGCATTCAAATTATGTCATCCGCACCACCGTACCAATGGAAAACCATGCAAGCCACGTCTCCGCGCCAATGCATTCCAACAATGCCAGCCGCACTACTGTGCCAATGGAAAACCATGCCAGCCACGTCCCTACGCCAAGGCATGCAAACCATGCCAGCCGCACCACCGTGCCAATGGCAAACCTTTCCAGCTATGTCTCCGCGCCAAGGCATGCCAACCATGACATCTGCACCACCGTGCCAATGGAAAACCAAGCCATCCACGTCTCCGCACCAAGGCATGCCAACCATGCCAGCCACACCACCGTGCCAATGGCAAACCATGCCAGCCACGTCCCTGCGCCAAGGCATGCAAACCATGCCAGCCGCACCACCGTGCCAATGGAAAACCATGCCAGCCACATCTCTGCACCAAGGCATGCCAACCATGCCAGCCGCACCATCGTGCCAATACCAAAGCCATGCCGGCCTAAACTATGCCACTGGATACCATAAGGGTTGCAACAATCAACGACCACCCTTCCACCTGAGATGCAGATCTCGGCCCTCCAAGTTTGCCACCAAAACGCATGGAAAAATTCTGGCCCAAGGTCAAATAACAATGTTGGCGCCTAAACCCTAATTTGGCCGTGCCTACTCTATGGCAAATCCATGCTAGCCTAAACTATGTCGATGTCTACCAAAAGGGTTGTAACGATCAACGACCACCCTTCTACATGAGATGCGGATCTCGGCCCTCCAATTTTGCCACCAAAATGCATGGCAAACTTCCGGTCCAAGGTCAAATAACACGGTTTGCACCTAAACCCTAATTTGGACGCGCTCACTCTATGGAAAAGCCATGCCGGCCTATACTATGCCGTTGGTTACTAGATGGGTTGAAAAAATCTATAGCCACCCTTCCACCTGAGATGCAGATCTCGACCCTCCAAGTTTTCCACCAAAATCGCATGGCAAATTTCCGGCTCAAGGACAAAATAACACGGTTTTTACCTAAACCCTAATTTGGCTATGCCCACTCTATGGCAAAGCCATGGCAGCCTAAACTATGCCGCTGTCTACCATAAGGGTTGCAACGATCAAAGGCCACCCTTCCACCTGAGATACAAATCTCAGCCCTCCAAGTTTTCCACCAAAACGCATGACAAACTTCCTGCCCAAGACCAAACAACACGGTTTGCACCTGAAACCTAATTTGGTCGCGCCTATTCTATGGAGAAGACACGCCAACTCTACCATGGCCATGGCATGCAACGATGCCACACATTACGCCATCTTACACGTTTTCCCATGAAAAACATTCAAGACATCAACATATGTCACAAACTGGGGGATGCTCATTAGGGTTTTGGTTTGGCAGTTTACAGCATGCGGCGTACACTACGCCCGTTACAAGAAATTGTCATAAAAATGAGTCGGTCAGTAAAAGAAAGGAATAATGGTAAAACATTTATTTCATTATGGAACATCAATTCCAGCCCTTACCCCTTACTACTTCCTTCCACTTTACTTAGTCGTTTATATTTCTTACGAGACCAGAGTACGTTTGTCTTACGACTTGTATAAATAGGTCTTACCTATTTTATCAGAACAACAAGTTCTCATCAGGATCATACAACACTCAGAAAAAAATTTGCTAGCTTTCCCATCTATTAGCTTCCCACTTTCTGATACAAGTCGTAAAACTACTACTCTTCCAGAATCAACTATTCTGGTCTCAACACTCTCTTCGCTTCCCTCCCCAAAACTAACCCTTCTCCTTTACTTTGTGACCGAAGCAAGTCTGGAACGACCATTTCTTGGTTTAGGCTGGATTTATACAGATTGATCTCTCGAATTTAAAGTACTCCCTTGCAGTATATTGTTTAGGGTTTAAATTTTTTTCTCACCCACACACCCAAAATTACCAAAATCAACAGAAACCGTTTTCACCCTCAAACACATGGTCATTGAGGAATCTAGGCGTGACCCCACATGGACTAGTTATCCAGACGAGGATTTGAGGCTTAGGCTTGTTGTGTACCATGGCCGTCCTGAAAGAGAATATAGACTTGCCACTAGCAAAATTCAAAATCGGGCTTCTATGGATATCTAAACGAAGATCTACTGCGCACCTTTGGGCTAGAAGAGGAGCTGCACGTGGTCGCCAAAACCTTTCCACATTGATGTTTTTTCAATTAAATGTTGTTTTATTGCTATTAAATGTAATGTTGTGAAACTATTTAAATTAAGTGATAAGTTAAAAACTATTGCGTACATTTATAATTAAGTTAAACTTACATTTAAAAATAAGTTAAACTTACATTTAAAAATAAGTTAAACTAAACTATTACATTTTGAATAAAACTTAACTACTATATTCAAATTAAAATTAGATAAGATATTTAATCAATGCGGTAATTATGTTCATCTTATTCAGAGGCATCGACATCGTCACCCTCATTCTTAGACTATGAAGGTTGTGGGTGTTGTTTTTTATTCAGTTGTTAACATAAGTTGTGTGAATTCGTTATTGAAGTTTTCATGGAAAATAGTTTGTTCCTGTTAAAATCCATGTAATGTCGTTCTCGCGAAAAACGACTTTTTCGAAGTTGCCTTAACGCCCGCTCTCAATTTGTTCTTCTATTTTTTTTCTACCTGCTGCTCTATTTCCTTGTTTTCGAAATAGTTGAACTCGTTTGAACCTCCTTATGCTGCTCTTAGGGCCGCGTTTATCGCTGCTTTTCCAGCTTTTGAACACCTTCTCTTCTTTTGACATTGGTATTAACATCGAGATTGGAATTGTGTTGTCCCTGACTACTTGGAAATCTAGTATGTGGAGATGCATTACCTTCTGGTGAGTAAACATGTGCACCATTTTGAAATCCTGCGAAATTGGAATATATGGTGATCTTGTTGGCATTTAATTACCATCCAACATGTATGAACTAAATTTGTTAAGTACCTCAGAATGTTGAAACAATTAAGGTGTTGGAAACTGGTTCTGTGGTATCTTTGCTACTCTTCTCGCCATCATCGCTTCATATTTGGTTCACCTTCACCGATTATTTTTTCATCGGAACATTTGCATGATCAAAGCTACTTATTCACTAAGATCTTTTCTAATTGCATGAAAATGACCAGACAACCCTTCGGGATCACGAGAATTGATATTACCTGTTTCTTCACAATTTTTTTTAATGATCTATCCATAAAATGTAGCCCTTGCTGGAAACTATTGATTTGATCTACTGTAAAGAATACATAATTCCCATAAATTGATTCATCTTCATCCATCGTAAACTTGACACCACGAACTCCGCCGGATCTTTGTTGTGTTCGTTGTTATGATTAATGCAAGGGCGTTGCCATGCTTGTTATAGAAAAGGATTTTAAGAAATTTGATGATAGATTGAGATGGTGTTGAGTAGGTATGCTTGAAATTCGGGAAAATGAGTACTGAGATGATATGAGATTGAGAGATTAAATGTGTAGGAGGTGTGAATTTGGATTTGAAATGAACTGAATTTATAGAGAAAAAAAAGAAGAGTCGTTGGATGGTTAATCCATATTTTCCGCTGGCGAGCGGACAAGGGGTCTGCGGTTTGCAAGGAACCACCAGTAGGTTAAGTTAAGCCATGCGTCTTTTACTGAGCTGGAAGATTGTTTTCAACCGCGCCGCTGCACAAAAAACGCGAGTCTCTTCGTAGACCCCAATGGGCAAACTTAAATTTGTCGGTTTGTGCATTCATTTTTCTCTTTTGTTGAGTCCATAGTGGGATCAAAATGCATCACATAGGAATGGCCTTAAGTGGAACTGGATTTTTGTCATAAGTGGAAGTTTTAGTGATGTAAATAGTATACTAACCTTTATCTTAATAAATTTAAAAAATGACCTAACATTTGAAGAATCCAATAACTTAAATGAAAATTAGGGGATTACTTATGGTTAAATGGAGATGGATCCTCTTATTCCTCAAAAATCAAACAAAAATATGAACAACAAGCTAAGTTCAATGAAAGGTAATAGTTGGCATTGTATGCATGATGAATTCAATGCTGAAAGTGGCAGCCAATATTTTATGCATTATGAATGCAATGCCGACTGTGGTACCAATTCCCAGACGTGAAAATACACATTGTCGACTATCCGTTGGGTATAGTCAACATACTCGAAAAAATGTCTAATATCAACTGTCAGCATATAACTTATTTACGCATCTATGCCGAAACACAGCCAAAGTTTCTACTTAATATCAAGATACAATTGACATAGTTGGTGAATACTTATTCCATGTCGACTGTGCAACTAACAATCGACACTGTCTTCATCATTTCGTCCCTGTTGATGATATCCTGGTAAATTTGGGATACCGGTGTCGGCATTGATAAATTATAAATATAATGTCGATTCTCTAGAGTGGGCATTGTCGTTATCGTTTACCTATGCCTATTGCAAGTTTGTTTCTTCATTTTCCTTGCGGATCAAATCTCAAAAGTGACATTTATATCATCACTAAAATCTATTATTTTTCATAAATCTCTCAAAATACTTTTTGTTCTTCTTAGGTTTATCTATTCTATACCTAACAATTAAAAATGAAAAAAATCAAAATCACTCAACATGTTACGTTTGATCTTAACTTGTTTTTCTACTAACTAATTAATCTAACTTACAAGTAATCTAATTAACACTAACTCATCAAGGATAATTTAGCCATTACCAAAATTACTTGGATAGGGATTCTTCAAATTACTTCATAATGTTTTTTCTTCTTCGTGTTTTTGTGTATTCCTAAATTTGTGGGGGTATCTCCAAATGTGGTTCTTAACTAACTCATATGTTTCTTCCACAAATTTCACAATTACTATATATTTATATAATAAACTCTTCCAATTTACTTAAAATAAATTTCATAGTTATTGGATTCTTACGAAGAGATTTAAATAAATATCATGACGTTTGGTATCAAGAATAAAAAACGTATATCTAGATATTGCAATAACCAGACGATAACTCAGATGAGGATAGATAACTGACAAACACTATGATGCAATTACATTTAGGGCGGATACCAATAGTTCAAGATCTAAGATAAGTATTTACAACAGATACACGTTTCGAGGGATGAATTTTACCATTAGAAGCTGATGCACCGTTATTTCTTCCCAACTGTATGTACTCTAATAAAAAAAATAAGGGTCGATTCCATAGTTCCTCGACACTTGGTGATAAAGATTATTGATCACTTTTATCAGTTACAACCTTTATTAATTTCATTACCAATATGATGCACAAAATATTAGAGGTCATAGAAAGTTACTGCAGCCCTATGGATTTTAGGTTGTGGGTGTTAATCGAATTCCACCAATGAATATCTTCGTAAGGGAAAAACAACTGCATACAAGTATCTATCATTATTTTGTAAACTATAATTAATCATTTTTGTCCAACGTTTTTACGAAAAAATAACTCAAGCAGATGTTAGAGTAATACAAGTGCAAAGCGAGAAAAGGGGATTTCTAAGCATGCAAGATAGTCTTAATTGTATGTGTTGGGTGTGGAAGTGATGTCGTACCTTTTGAAAAGGTCAATATAAGGGTCGTTATAAAAAAGCAATTGTTATTTTGGAAGTTGCTGCTACTTATGATTATTGTATATGAAACGCTTTTTTGGTCTTCCGGGTTTAAAAATGACATAAATGTTTGTACAACTCGCGTTTGTCTAAAGACCTAAAGTATAAAATTTGACATGAAGTTAATTTCACGATCAATGGGAATCACTGCACTCATAAGTATTATATAATTGATAGACTTTATCCAAAATGGTTAACCTTAGTTCAAACGTAAAATTAGCCTCCCAATAGTGAAGTGAGTCATTCAGTGATGTATTTTAACATGAAACAAATGAGTTTGAGGAAGGATATTGAATGTGCATTTGGAATCTTAATTATGAAGTTCGTTATTGTTGTTTGTGGACCATATAGAGGTTTTGATCCTCGTAAAATGGATAAAACTACATAATTTTGCATAATATGGTAATTCAGGAAACCATGCATGATAGAAGTTATATGACTTATATTAGTTATCCAGATCAATATTTAAGGCTTGAAATTAGGCCATTAGATGGGCTACCTGCAAGGAACTATGCGGGATTACTAGTTATATTCAAACCCAAAATTTGTAAATGAGGTTGAGAGAGGATCTAAAATCGCTTCTTTGAACTGAGTTTGGATGATCGAGCGGGCATCTGTGAAGCTCAATTGGATAGTTCTATCATTTTAATTTTTATTCTGTTTTGAGCTTTATAGTTTATGTAATAATATGAATTTATAGTAATTAAATTTGACATTTTAGTTAAAACTAAATATCACATTTAAATTATAGTAACTAACACTAAATTTGAAGTTCATGTTAATTGCTAAAACTATTACATTAAAATTAAACTTACTGCTCAAATGCTTCAAACTAACTATTTTATTTACTAATCAATAAGGTCAATTTCATTATCTTCTTCATCTATATCACCAGTTTTAGAAACACAGATTAGATTGATCAAAGAGCAAAGTCACCTGAACAAAACCAATAGCCATCAAATCTCGAATAATATGAAAATCAATTTCAATGTGTTTTGTTCTAGGATGAAAGACTGGATTTGCAGCAAGGCTCCTAACTCCAAGATTATCACAATATAAACTACATGGAGTAGTAACCTAAAATCCTATTTCATCCAATAAGAAACCTACTACACTTCAGTTGCAGTTACTTCTAATGCCTTGTATTTTGCCTCAGTACTAGACCTGCATATAGTAGGTTTATTTTTAGGAGACCAAGCAACCAAATTTGGTCCCATAAAAACACAATAACCAGCAGTAGATTTATTTGTATCAGGACATCCATCCCAATCATTATCACTATAGGCATACAAAATAGTACAATCTCCTAGAGTAAATTTGATGCCAGAACCTAGAGATCCGTTGACATACCTCAAAATCCTATTGGATAATTGTAAATGCACATCAGTAGGTTAGTGCATAAATTGGGACACATAATTGAGTGCAAAACTTATATCTGGCTTGGACATTGTCAAATACTGAATCCCTCCCACCAAAGATCTGTAGCTAGCAACATCCTGCAAAAGAGTGACATCATAAATACAAGCCCTCTTACCAGCATCTACTGGAGTTTTGCAAGGCTTACGTTCAAGCATATCATGCTTCTTTAACAATTCCAGTGAGTACTTGTTTTGTGTCAATAAAAGAGTATGAGTAGCTAAATTCCAAGTAGCTTCAATTCCCAGAAAATAGTTCAAAACTCCCAAGTCCTTCATAGAAAATTCAGTTTTCAGAACTTGAATAAAATTACTTAACTGAATTTCAGAGACACCTACCAAAATTATATCATCAACATATACCAAAAGAACCATCTTGAGCCCATCTTGAAGAAAATAGAACATGGAATTATCATTAACAGACTGAAGAAAACCATTCTTGAGCATAAATATGTTGAACCTCTCAAACCATGCTCTTGGATCCTGTTTAAGACCATGCAGAGATCGCTTCAGCTTACACACGTAATATGGATGTTCTGGATTGACAAATCTTGGTGGTTGTTTCATGTAAACATCTTCATTATGAAATCCATGAAGAAAAGCATTTGATACATACAACTGTCTCATAAACCAACCATTGCTGACAGCTAACCTGAGAATATATCTAACTATGGTAAACTTCGCAACAAGACTGAAAGTTTCATTATAGTCCACTCCATTAATTTGATTGTATCCAAGAGAAACTAATCTTAATTTAAATTTTTCAAGAGTGCCATCAGGTTTAAGTTTAATCTTATAGACCCACTTGCAACCCAATACATTCATACCAGGAATAAAAGGCACTTCCTCAAAAGTATCATTACTAATCAATGCTTCATGTTCATTTTTCATAGATCTAACCCATCTTGGATCTTTAATTGCTTTTCTAAAATATTTGGGCTCAACCGAAGAATCTACAAGAGGTGTAAAAGTTGTAGGAATAAGATGTTTTATATAAGTCCTATGAATCCAAGCAACTCATTTATCATCTAAACCTTTCCTTTTATTAATGCCAGAAGCAGATCTTGTATGCATTCTAGTAGGTACAAATGTATGAGGAGCTGATGAAGTGGAAATAACAGGAGCAACATGATCAGTACGTAAAAAAGGATTAAAACTACATGTTCAGTTGCAGTGGATGAAGTGGGAACTTCTTGTTCAGTTGATGAAGTAGAAGAATCAATAAAGATGTAGGATGTAGAAGTAATAGTATATCTGAACCACCAGAAGTATTCTCTGA
Organism: Papaver bracteatum; assembly: GCA_023529315.1. Classification (NCBI taxonomy): domain Eukaryota; kingdom Viridiplantae; phylum Streptophyta; class Magnoliopsida; order Ranunculales; family Papaveraceae; genus Papaver; species Papaver bracteatum. Next base: position 55,190 of record JAJJWX010000797.1, on the reverse strand, counting down.
ATTGAGTGAAGATATATGTTGACCAACAAAAGGAAACACATGTTCATTGAATCTGACATGAGGAGTGGTATAAACTCTATGAGTTTTATAGTCAAAACATATATATCCTTTATGAAAAGGACTATATCCAATTAACACACAGATGGAGGACTTTGGACTCAATTTATCCTTCCTATAAGGACTCAAATTTGGAAAGCAAAGACACACAAAAACTTTTAGAAATGAATAATTTGGTGATTTTGAGAACAGTACTAAATTCATATGGACATTTATAATCCAGCAACTTGGTAGGAGTTCTATTTATCAAATATGTAGCACTTAGAAAAGCATCAAACCAGAAGTATTTTGGCAATGAAGCATTGAATAAAAGTGTATTACCCATTCAGTGATCTGCCTATGTTTCCTTTCAGCAGCTTCATTCTGTTGATGTAAATGAGGACAAGAAATTCTCAGAGAAATGCCATTTGTATCAAGAAATTCTTTAAAACCTCCTTTTGTTAACTCCAATGCTCCATCACACTGAAACTCTTTAATTTTTGTACTCAACAAATTTTCCATTAACTTTTTGAATAAAGCAAAACAAGACAAAATGTTTGACTTGAGCTTCATTGGATATATCCAGATGAATTTACTGAAGTCATCCATGAAAAAAATATAGTATTTATATCTTAAGGTAGAATTAACAGGTGAAGCACCCCAAATGTCACAGCGGACCAAACCTAAAGCACTATCTGAAGTAGATAAAGAGTTGTAAACACACATTCTTTCTTAATTGACAAGAAGTACAAAGAGACTCAAAAATACTATATGATAGCTGGGTTGCAGAAAAAGAAGCTAATCTCTTTATTATCTTTGAAGCAGGATGACCAAGCCTTTGATGCCAAGTATCTGGAGAAACTTTAACTGATGCAGCAACAAGAATGTTTGTAACAGGTAAAATAGGAAAAGACTTCTGAGGATATAAGTAGTTACACATTCTCCCTTGAGCAAGAATTTGATTATTCTTCAATGATTTGATATTGTATCCCCATGGTAAAAATTCAAAGGAGAAATTATTATCAGCAGTAAATTTTGCTATAGATAAAAGATTGTATTTGATAGAAGGCACAACAACACATTATTTAGATCAAAACTTGTTGTACCAGATGAATTTGTAATCTTACTCGATCATGTTAAAGAATAAGAGTTAGCTTACCATATCCTAACATAACTTGTTCAGCACCTTCATATTCTTAAGTATCATCAAGAATAGCTAAATCATTTTTCATATGACCAGTTGTACTAGAATTTGGTACCCAGATTGGGCCGGTAGAGCTAACTCCCCATTGTCCACCAGTAGTATAAAAAGCATTTTGAGTAGCAAGATTATGTTGTTCAGTGAGATGCCAAGGATTTGTTGAAGAATATACCTCCATTACTGCAAATGCTTTCTGCACAGAACCTACAGATCTTCTAGATAGAGACCTAGATGGTGGTTTTTCAACAACAGAATATATATACCTACATCTAGTAGCAAAATGACCTTTCTTGTTACAAATCTGACAAGGAAGTGTGTTATAATCCAAATCTTGCTTAATTGCTAGATTGAAGTCACCTTTCTTGAAAGTAAAACCTGGACCAGAACTAGATGCGCCTGGAGTGAATTTAGGATAATAAGTACCAACAACAGGTTTCTTGGAATAGAACTCCTGAGGTTTATATTTATTTACATAAAAGCTACAGATTATTGGATCTTTGGTTAAGAAAGAATGTAATTCATCATCTTGATCCTTCATCCACTGCTCATGAGTAACCAATATAGAGCATAACTCAGAAAAAGATAAAGGACTTTCCCTATTTTCCATCGTAATAACAAACTGAGAATAATCACTGCCTAAACCATAAAGAGCATACATGACTAGATCGGAATACGGCACCGGTTCACCGATTTCAGCCAGAGAATCAAAAATTGATTTAATCTGTTGTAGAAAATCAAAAATTATAGAATCACCTATACGAATTGAATGTATTGCGACCTCAGCATATTTTTCCTAGCAAAGAACTTCCCACTGAAGATCTTATCTAGATGAATCCATTTTTCTCGAGTTGAATGTTTCCTAAGCAATTATGTAGCAAGATAAGAAATAACATTAGCATTGATGCAAGATCCAACAAAGTGATCTAAAGATCTCCATTCAGCAAACATAGGATTAGCAACTGGAACATTGCTCTGCATCGTAAATGGAGATTCCGTAGGAATAGATCCATCGACAAAACCAAACAAATTAGTACTAATTAAGATCAGAGAAAACCGATCTTTCCAAACAAAAAAATTCGATCCATCCAGCTTAGCAGAAACCAAGTTAGAAATATTTGGAAATGGTAAAGGATTGATTCTAAAATGTGACCGTGAAAAATTATAAAAACCAGACTGTTGATACTGTGGCGGACTACCAACCCCAGTTTCACCCCAACACTACCATACACTCGTTCAGCTGAACGAGGGGTCGGTAGTGTAACACTATACGGGGGACAGTCCCCCGTCTAAAAAGTAAATCTATCTGGGGGACAGTCCCCTATTTGATAGTTTTTTGAGATATAAACGGGAGACAGTCTCCCGTTTGAAGTTTGAATTTTCCACCGGCACGTTTCTTAAATAACTTGCTTTCTTGTTGTTGATGGTGGTTTTTAGACTAGGGTTAAAATCGTAAAAAAAAAACCTAAACCCTAGATGACAGTGACAACATTTAAGTAATAAGCATTTACTAGGCGCATTTATTGAAATCTTTAATGTGTCTGTAAATAATTACCGGGGTATCTTTTTCAATTAGGGTTACGACAAGCCAAACCCTAATTCCCATGTGTGCCAATGGCAAACCATGCCAGCCACACTAACCGCGCCAAAGCATGCCAAGCATGCTAGCCACACCCTGTGCCAACGGCAAACTATGCCAGCCACACCTACCGCGCGATGCCAAACGCACCTCGCCATGGCCCCAAGCCAACTTAGCCGCGCCACCATGCTGGCCTTCCCTACACGGCTACCAAAATAAAGGCGTTCAATAATCAACGGTTGCCTTCAATCCAAGGAGCAAATCCCGACCGTCTAAGGTTACCAAATGACCTTTGGCCCAAAACCCTAGCTTGATCATGCACCTAGACAAAGCTAGCAATACCATGCGCCTAAGGAAAACCCTTAGCCCAACATGCCAAGCCAAAACCGTACCTATCCAAATCTAGCCATACCATGCTCCCATGGCAAAACCATTGGCCCCACATGCCAAGCCAAAACTGCGCCTAGCCAAATCTAGCCATGCCATGCACTCATGGAAAATCCTTGGCCCCACATGCCAAGCCAAAACCGCACCTAGCCAAAGCTATCCATGTCATGCGCCCATGGCAAACCCTTGGCCCCACATGCCAGGCCAAAACCGTACCTAGCCAAAGCTAGCCATGCCATGCGCCCATGGAAAACCCTTGGCCCCACATGCCAAGACAAAACCGCACCTATCCAAGGCTAGACATGCCATGCGCCCATGGAAAACACTTGGCCCCACATGCCAAGCCAAAACCATACCATGCCAATGGTATGCCAACCTAGCCGCGCCACCATGCTGGCCTTCCCTACATGGCTACCAAAATGAAGGCGTGCAACAATCAACGGTGCCACGCCAAACCATGCCATGCCAACGGCATGCCAACCTAGTCACGCCACCATGCTGGCCTTCCCTACACGGCTACCAAAACGAAGGCGTTCAATAACCAACGGTTTCACTTCAACCCCAGGAGAAAATCTTAGCCATCCAAGATTACCAGACAACACATGGTAACCTTTGGCCCGAAAACCTAAGTTTGGCCATGCCAAACCATGCCATGCCCACGGCATGCCAACCTAGCCGCGCCACCATGCTAGCCTTCCCCATGCGGCCACCAACGAATGAAAGCGTGCGATGATCAATGGCTACCTTGCCTCTTAAGATATAAGATCTCGACCGTCGAAGGTCACCAAGCTACCAAGTCTCCCAAGCTCGACTTTCCAGGCAACCACGACATGCCACATGTTTTCCACAAAAACATTCGAGACACCAAACACATATTACAAACTGGGGGATCCTCTTTGGGTATTGGTTTGGTGGTTTACAACGTGCGGCGTATATTACGCCCGTCACAAGGAAGTGCCATAAGGGTGAGGAGGTCAGTAAATATAGGGATTCAATGGTGAAACGCTCAACAATCAATTTCATGCGTTAACAACCTTATGGAACATCAATTCTATACGTTAACGGTTTTATAGAAAATCAATTTCGTACGTTAACAGTTTTATGGAACATCAATTCCATGCATGCGGTTATCACCTCCTCCCATTTACTTACCCATTTATCCATACCTTAATGAGACCAGAGTATGTTTCACTTCGACTTGTATAAATAGGTCTTACCTGTTTCCACAGAACAACAAGTTCATTCGGGAATATACAACACTCAGAAAATACTTGCTTGCTAGCTTACCTTGTTATCCTTCCCACTTCTCTAATACAAGTCGTAGTAACATAACTACTCTTCCAGAATCAACTATTCTGGTCTCATCACCTTCCTTGCTTCCCTCCCCAAAACCAACCCCTTCTCATCCGCTTTGTGACCGAAGCAAGTCTGGAACGACCATTTTTTGGTTTAGGACAGACTTGTACAGATTGATCTCTCGAATCTAAAGTACTCCCTTGCAGTACATTGTTTAGGGTTTAAATTGTTTCTCACCTTCACACCCGAAATTACCGAAATTAGCAGAAACCATTTTCACCTACAAATAATTGGCAACCACAGTGGGAGATTGATCTATCGGTTGCAATATCAGTTTCAATTCCTAATTTCATCTTCCAAACACCGATCCTAATATGGTAGAACTCGGGTCCGGATCAGATGCCGATAATACCAGCACAGAGCACGTACCTAATGTTAACGTTACTTCCAACAATGTCGTTACATCATCTACCGACCACGGTAACTCCGAAAATACTCCTTCAAGCGTAACACCACCAATCACCAGGACCAGATCCGTCGCCGCCTCTAATGTCCCTGCAAAATCTCCTAATCATGGTAATACCGAAAATGTACCTTCGGGCGATACACCACCAGTCACCAGAGACAAAGCTGCCGCTATAGCTCCTAATGCTTCATCAAGCATGGCTCCTCCAACCGCAACTAAGATCCCGACTACCCCATCGACGGGATGAGAAACCGGAGGAACCAGATAAAGCCGACCTTATGTTACCATCGCTGATTTGATGGAACGACAAGAAATGCTCGCCAGAACTCAGACGGATATGGTTTTGACATAGGAAGAAGTACTTGTCCTTTTCAAGGCCCTGACAGAGCGGCTACCACGCGAGTCGCGCCCGCCCGAGACGTTTAGGGACGTATCCAACACCCTCGGCGCTAGAACCTCGGCAGAGCACGCCTCCGCAGATGAGGAGATTCACGCTAGAATCCCATTGGAAAGAAACCAGTCGTCCAACTTCGTCACACGAGAAGATCTGGAGCAACTCCTCCGCAACCGACTCAAGAATGATGAAATGGACGTGCATCAGCACCAACCCTCTTACCTATCCGAGATACAAAGAATCCCTCTTCCAAGGGTATACTCCTCTCCTCAATTCACCTTGTATGATGGCACCGGAAATGCACATGAGCATGTCTCCCGCTCCTTGGAGTCCCTAGGCGAACATGAATACAATCACATCCTTCGTCTGAGGGAGTTTTCGAAATCATTTACCAGAAGAGCGTATACATGGTACAACAGCATCCCGCCGAACAGTATCCCCAACTGGGGTAGCATGGTTACCGCATTTTACAAGAAGTACTTATTCATGTCTGAACAAGTTACTTTCTCGGACCTTGGAAGAATGTACCAGTGGGACAATGAACACCCGAATGATTTTTTAAGAGATTTAGGGTTCAAGCACTGGACTGTCATGATCCAAACGTGACCGAGCAACAACTGGTGAACACATGCATCAATGGTATGGTTCCTATTTACCGCACCTTGCTAGAGAACTTGCGTTTCCAGACATTCACAGAACTCCATGAAGCCTCCAGACATTCTTCAATTACAGCACCAGCGTTACTGGATAGGGCTAGATCGACTCGAGCCGAAGACATGCGCGAAACTCGCGGGAACATGCGCCTCACCAACAAGCAATTTAACGTTGTCCCCTCCTCTATGAACATAGTGAACAAGAAAGGGAAAAGGAAGGCCCAAGCTGTAGACCCTCAGCCTAAACGTGAAGCACCGGCGTAACAAGCAACCCCGCCATGGAAGGCCACCCCTAAATCTCCCATGCGTCGTCACAAAAATGAAGGGAATGCCCAAGATTTCCCGTTTCCCATCGAGGAGGTGATTGATCTCCTAGAATCATGGATTCAAGAAGATGTTATCAGACTTCCACCTTCCAGATGCCCACCGACTGAGGCCGAGATGGCAAACCCCAAGTACTGCCACTACCACAGATTTTTTCACCACCCAACTAGTGATTTCAACAGACTAAAGCATATCTTCAAAGAAAAGATAGAAGCAGGGGATCTCCAACTAGTTAACGAGGGAGTACATCGAGACCCACTTCCAGTAAGGAATTGTGGGGTCTCTGGGGACTCCGTGTATGAGACTGTACAATCCATGATGCAGCACGTATGTGAAATTCTCTATCTTTCCAAGGTGCAGCGCCAAGATATCTTCATAGTGTGTTGTATCAGGCAAGCAAATTTTTCCCTCCATGGAAACCACACCAAGGGACCAAGCTTTCCAAACCGGCGGAATCAAAAATGATAACTAGGGACTGCTGACCACGTCCCATTTAAGAGGTATTGAATTCGACAACACGCTCATCGACACGGACTCTGACTTTAACATTATTACTTTCAATACACTGAAAGCTGCGGGATTTACAAAACAAGACGCTACCCATTCCCCGTCTGTGATTAAGAACCCGGGAGGATAAGCCTTGAACGCGCATGGCTACATCAACCCCGAGATCAAGATAGGAGATGCTATAACGCATAGCAAATTCTAGATTGTCAAAGAATTGGGTTACAACATGATATTGGGGCACTTATGGGTACTCGACAACAAAGCGGAATTAGATACATACCCTCTATCAATGTCGACACCCGAAAGGATCTCCAACAAACCATCCCACTTGCTATCGCATCAACGAGTTATTGATGGAACCCGGATGCCTAGATAAGACATGTTGGCACTAACCCATGGGTTCCAAACGCAGGTAAGTATGGCCGAACGATCTCCTCTACAACCAGTCATTCCTTTCCCTATTTTGTCATGGGGAATCGGCGTGATTACTGGCACGAACGCTGTCAAGAAATGCGAATGAGGTGCTGGACCTTTCGAACGCTTTGCAAGAAACCTAGAAGCCTCCATAGGAACCAACAAAACCAAGATTCAAACGGTTGCACATCACCTGAACCCGTTTTCAATCGGAGATATAGTGGTTAAAGTAAACTCGTTTCAAGTTGGGAAGATGACGGTAAAAATGGCTGTTCGAATTGGTTCGCCTAATGAAATAGAAGATGAGCCGTATCTGGTGGCAGACGTTTTTTTAGGAGGATACTGCAAGCCCATCAACACAGACAAACCGAAAGGTGTGATAGTTCACTCGCGATGGCTCAAGATTTTTAATCCCTAAAAACAATGTTCCTTTTCCAGCCACTCTCCCTTTAGTATTTCCTTCAACAATTTATCTTGGTGTTTGTATTTCCCCAAGATGAATACACCATTTGTATTTTTCTCCGAAATTTTTCTTTAAAAAAAATAGTACATCTCTTTCCGAATAAGTTTTCCAAATATCAGAGAAACACATCAAACTAACCCCAAAAAAAAACCATTGAAAATCCATCATATCACAACTAGAAATACCTCATTCAATTACCCAAAAAAAAAACAAGCGGAATGTTAAAGAAGAAGGGTAAAGATGAGTCTACAGAAAACATCAGGATGACTAAACAACAAAAAATGATAAAAGGGAGAAACTAGCCATCGAAAGATGGAATACGAGTCTCCTTGGTCAAGGCTATCTTCAAGCACTTTCCCCAACAGTCTCTCGGGTAGCAAAGATTCCATTCAACAGCGTTAGCAGCAGCAACCCCAACATCCCATCCCGTTAAACCTCGGCAGCAGAATAAAGAGATCCATCTCTTTCCCGACACCCAACATCCCAATCAAGAATCCACCCATTTTACAATTTCCTCATGAACCGTTCCATCCATCTCTTTCCAACATTTGTTGCGGTGCCTTGGTTAGTATTCTTCTCAACATTCTTCAATTTTGGACAATCCTTCTTGAAATGCCCCTTTTCCTTACAATGAAAACAATTGAATTTATCGGATTTTGATTTAGACCTTGACTTTGATCTACTCCTATCAAATCCGCCCCTTTGGTTTCCTCTTCCTCTAACAAACAACCCATCTCCTGAATTATCTTTTCCATCAATACCCGTCTTCTTTAACTCCTTAGAGTTCAAAGCCGCTTTAACGTCTTCCATGGAAATTATGGTTTTTCCATACATTACGGTATAAACAAAATTATCATAAGATGGTGGTAAGGAACAAAGCAAACCCAAAGCTTGGTCTTCATCTTCAATTTTGACATAAATATTTGCCAAATCCAAGAGAATTTTATTATAATCATCAATATGATCTATAATAGACATTCCTTCATGCATTCTAAGAGTATGTAATTTCTTTTTGAGATATAAACGATTAGTTACGGATTTATTCATATACCTCTTTTCCAACTTGTTTCATAGCCCGTCCGGTGTCGTTTCCGTCGTAACTTCTCTCAAGACCTCATTGCTCAAACACAATAAAATTAATTCATGTGCTTTCTCCAAGAGCTCATCATTTTCTTCATCCTTCATTGTTGTTCCAAGACCCGTTTTCCCCTTCAAAGTTTTCACCAAACCTTGTTGCACCAAAACAGCCCTCATCTTTAGCCTCCATAAATTGAAATCATTCCTTCCATCAAATTTCTCAATCTCATACTTTGCCGCCATCGTAGATCGCTTCTACCCAGAGCTCTGATACCAATTTGTTATAACCAATGGCTCTTCCGAGCACAATCAATCAAGAATTGAAATAGAAATGAAATCAAATTTAAAACAAGCACACACAACACAAGGATTTATAGTGGTTCGATCAAGATGATCTACATCCACTTTGGAAGATGACGATAAAGATTTCACTATGATTCAAACAAGATTACAAGAGTATGATTACTAACCCTCTCTCAAGAACAAGACCTCTTTGCCTCTTACTCTCTACGAGTTACAATAATTTCTCTTACCAAAACAAGAGGAGTAGATCAAGTTTTATATCTCCTGATGCCCACCTTCCCTTGCACAAAAGACAAATGGGCTAACCCTTTTTGAATACTAGCAAGAGAATTAGTCTACCTTCCCTTTTTGACTACAAAGAAATTAGACCATCTAGAAGAGTTAGACTTTCTAGAAAAAATTAGACTTTCTAACCATATTCAAGGAACCTATGCTACAGATGTCGAGAGTAACTTAGGACATGAATCGAAAAGTTTAGAGAATGATTGCACATTTTCGAGTAATGATGAGCAGGACTAGGATCAGGTGTGTAGCAATTGTGTGAAGAGCTGGGAGGATATGAAAGGAGTGTCAAAACATAGTGGAGAAATAGAGAAAACCGAAAGAGATGTTTGCAGGTTTGCTGTATTGGTTTCATTGATCAGTAAAAGGAATGCCGATAGAAGATGGGCACAGTCAGTTTATAGATGCCTTGGTGCTCTAGGTAAGTATTTGAACAGTTGTGCACCATAGTAGCAGTATCAATGGCAAAATTATAGTCAAATTCTTGCTCATTTAGTTTTCTAATTCAAATTTCCTGCAGAAAAAAAAGAAACAAATGTTAAGAAGAATATCCACACATGTAATTTCTCTTGAAGCCTATTATTGGGGCGTCACATTCCAATAGAGGGGCTTCACATGGATTCCTAATGACTAAAACGTTAGCTAGGGGTGATTTTAGGACAATTACAAATGTCTAAGGTACCCTCCGTCAGATAAAACTAAACAAAACCAAATCAACTTCTTCTCCTCTCTCTCTATCTCCCCATCCGTGGGAAAATAATCCCCTTCAGCTGAAAACATATTGTCGATTAAAGTTTATGTTAAAGATGGGGAAGAACAAGATTGATAAAAAAATACAGTATCCTCCAATCATTAATGAAAGTCCTACCGATTAAAAACAAGAATTGCAAACCCCTCAGGGATGAATCATTGGCATGGTTTTGAGGTAAGATTCCAGAAACCGATTTTTATTTTTTATTTTTGTGTTTCAGATAGGTTAGATTGATTAGAATTAGTGTGAAAAAATAGGGTGCAGATAGATTTACGGTTGGGAGTTCTTCCTTCCTAATTGTAAATTCAATTTCTGAATGTGTTACGGTTGGGTTTGAAGACCGTCCAACCGTAAATTTAGATTTGCATATACATTCTCGGTTGTTTTTTTTTTAACCTTAAGTACCCTACGGTTGGCTTCGACTAAGCCAAAACCTAACCGTGAATAATCTTAGATGTCCAGAACTTAAAAATCTTTTACGATTATTTTTAATATTGAATAAACCAGCCGTAATTATTCTACGGTTGGCTTCGACTAAGCTAAAACCTAACCGTGAATAAACCTGAGTTGAAGATGATCTGAGGTTGAGATATTGATTTGTTTATTGTTATGGGTTCAAGAAAGTGGTGGCCGTGAGATAGAGAAGTTCTTGAGCAGAGAATGGTTCGGATTGTGTATGAGTCTGAGGTGGTCAAGATCAAAGAAGCTAAGAAGGATTGTCACAATGGGTGTATAACTGTAATAAAGTCATGGTGTTGGTGGTATATTAATTACAGGAGGTTTGTGTTTTGAGTTGAGATGGTCGAGAGAAGGATGGAATGGATGGAATTATGGTAACTGGTGCAACTACAAATGGGTTCATGTTGGTGGTGTGAATGCATTGCAGGTTATGAGATTGAAGTTCTGTGTGATGTGCAGCTTCAGATATGCAGAAGAATAATTGAGTCTGTTGTTGGCCTTGCATTAATTGCAAGAGAGCGTTGCAGTTGCAGTGTAGCTGGTGGTGTATGAGTTGAAGTCTGATGCCGAACAAACAATGTATCTCTGTATAGGTGGAATGTTAGCTTTTCTGAGCACCCTTACTACTTCAGAAGATAAACAACAAGATGAAGATGATGATGATAGTGAATAAGCTTATGAGGAATCTCAAAAGACATCTAGTTCGATACAAGAAGCTTATAGATTGCCACACTGCCTGTTAAGGTTTGATTTTTTTGTACATAAGCATTAGCATTAGGTATATCTACTCTCTTACTGGTTAGTTCTAGTAGGATAAATATTTGGTTCTGGTTTTCTAGGCTATTAAGTTGACCTAACTGTTGGCTGATTCAAATACACGTTCTCGGGTAAGAAACCATGTTGTGATCCTAGTTTTCTCTGATAGAGTGAGAATGGTCAGCACAGGTTATACTGCAAATTCACTTTAGGACACATGTACGTTTCCAAGAATTCTGAATGGTTTGTCGCCTTTCTTCCGATGTTAGAGCCTGTAGTTGAATCTTGGTGGCTAATATTTACATACTAGCAGAAATCTTCGTTTGGTTAACTTATATGAATAGTTTTGACAAACTCTATCAAGAGAATGCGTAATGCATTTCACGTTTATTATGTTTTATCATATTCCTTGCATGCTTGACATATAACTTGATAGTACCGCCACCAAATCATGTCCAAAGCAGTTTACATGTATTTTGTTGTTTCTAGACATAACTTAAACATTCAAGTTGGATATAATTATGGTTGCTCACTTTTATTTTGTCAAACTTCAGGTCCAGTTGTTGATAAATTTATGCTCAAACATATATGCAATGGAAATTTTACTTTCTGAATCTAGTGTAGTCACTACATACTACTTCAGTTGGTCCACTAGCTCAGTAGCAATTTCTCTTGCTTGCCTGGGGATAACAGTTCTTCCCGTAAACATTTCAGTAAGAAGCAACATCAACAACATGTTTGAAGACAGGGGATAACAGTTTTTCCCGTAGATCATTTGTGATTGATACCTTTATTTTTTCTTACCTTTATTTTTTTTTGTATGTTACTATCAAAATCCTGTAATTGAACAGTTTATTGTTTCAGTGTTTAGTGGAACTGAACAACTAAACCAAACAGACTAATTTGAAACGAAATTTGAAAATAAATCATTAATTTTTACATTAGACTGGGTTTCCAGTGACTTTATGTTCTGTATTTGATATGGGAGTACATAGGTCGGAGGAGAGGATAATACACAGATTTGGTATTTCTGCTAAACCAAGGTTGTAACCGTTGTCACATTCACTGAGAGCCCACAAGACTAATTTACGGTTGTTTTTTAACCAAAAATCCAACCGTAACCACGGTTGGCTTCTATATACCAAAATCCCAACCGTAACTGGTTTGGGTTTTCCCTGATATTAAGCGGTTACGGTTAGGAGTTCATCGTGGAAAAAAAAAAAAAAACTCAACCGTAAATCGCTCTTGAAACCTAAAAAAATCATTTTTTTTTATACTTTCACCATTTTTTAGCAATACAAGTGACACTGGAGCTGCGTTGGAGGTTCGTATGGCTATTTTCAGTCTTTAATTCAAAATCCAGGGTTTTGAAAAAAATCACTTTTTTCCCCTTCTTCTCTTCCCTCCGAAAACCAATTTTCTAAATCAAAATCATTAACTTAATCTAATAACTAATACTAATAATTAATCTAATTAAATAAGGATTGTTTGGTCATTACAAAATTATTTGAGATAAGGGGTTTTTGAAATTACTTATGGATAACCCTTTTTTGTCCTATTAGGTGACATCCCTTTAATGGAATGTGAGGCCCCAATAATAGCCTTCTTTCTCTTACATTAATACATGCCGGCTCTTAGCTAATTCTAATTTGGTTTTGTGTTTCGCTTGTTTGAGGTAACAGCAATATGGGTTCTACTAGGAGGTCTTCTTTGTATTGTGGTACTGATAGTTGTCGCTGCATGCATGCTATGGAAAAGACTAACCAAACCAAACATGTTACCAGGGAAAGCTGGTACGTAACGATCAACAATCAAAATTTGCATCTGCAAGTTCTAGTTTTAAAGGTTCTACATTAATATTTGGGTCGTAAGTTTTGGTATGTCTTTGAGTTTGGGTCGTAAGTTTGTCCGTTTTTGAGTTTGGGTCGTTGACCCCGTTAGTCAACGACGTCACTAGTCAAACTGTTAGTCAAAGTTAACTTCAGTTAGCCAATGTATTTACCAAGTTTGTCGAGGCTCTCCAGACCTCTTTAGAAGTCGGAATTAAGAGTTTGACCCCATCTTAGAAAGACGAAACAACCACCTTCCAAACTCACTTTAAAAATCTAGATTCAGAGTTCAAATGGTCAATCAAAAGTATGCGCAAACTAGGTCACAAAACTGCGTAGCTACAGATTTCAGCTCAGGCCAGCTAGTTTCCTGGGAACAGATCTCCTAAACGATAAATCCGATTGCTAAGACCTTTTAACTCATTAAATACAAGACATAGAGGAACGTTTTTCGTTAAGAAAGTGTCGCCTAAATCCCTACTGTTGGTGCCAGTTTCACAGAGACAACAAGGGGCAGAAAACTCTCGGAATCTGGATTTTCTGCCACAGTTTTCTTCCCCTTGTTGTCTGCGAAACTGGCACCAATAGGTAGGGATTTAGGCGACACTTTCTTAACGAAAAACGTTCCTCTATGTCTTGTATTTAATGAGTTAAAAGGTCTTAGCAATCGGATTTATCGTTTAGAGATCTCGTTCCCGAAACTAGCTGTCCTGAGCTGAAATCTGTAGCTACGCAGTTTTGTGACCTAGTTTGCGCATACTTTTGATTGACCATTTGAACTCGGAATCTGGATTTTTAAAGTGAGTTTGGAAGGTGGTTATTTCGTCTTTCTAATATGGGGTCAAACTCTTAATTACGACTTCTAACGAAGTCTAGAGAGCCTCGACAAACTGGGTAAATACATTGGCTAACTGAAGTTAACTTTGACTGACAGTTTGACTAGTGACGTCGTTGACTAACGGGGTCAACGACCCAAACTCAAAAACGGACAAATTTACGACCCAAACTCAAAGACATACCAAAACATACGACCCAAATACTAATTAACCCTTAATATTTTCTGTTTAGTAACAGTGACACCAGCAAAGGAGTTACCTGAGATACCTGGTGGTTGACAGAGAATTCCAGTCAAGGAGATTATGTCAGCTACAAACAATCTAGCAGCCATTGTTTGGGTGATTTGGCGAGAACGTAATTGTAGAACTTTCGAAAAAGATTACAACTACAAGACTGATTCTGATCTGGTTGTAGACGCAAAATTGTTGCTTCTAAGTTGGGCGGCAGCGGCTGGGAGAAGTGTTCATCTGAACTTTGCAAGCTCCATCATTAACACTTGGGAAACTATTTTGCTGTAATTTAGTCTTTTTGGTTTTTTGTTGCTACCACTGGTAGCTTCCTCTGTAAATTCTTTTTTCTAATAAAATCTTCTCTTCCGATTAAAAAAAAAAAAAAAAAGCTACAAACAATCTAAATGAGTTGAACTTCATTGGTCAAGGCACAGCAGGTGAGTACTTAAATTTATATGTTATTTCCTGCTTATATCAAAAGCCAAACACTTAAGTTCGAGGTTTGATCTCACTCGCCACACACATTTCTGGTGTAGGGAAGGTCTATAAAGGTGTACTGTCAAATGGTCGGCAAATTGCAGTTAAGCACATCGTCAATGAGGCAAATGTGGAGACCTTTGTCAGAGAAGTTACAAGCTTGTCGCATGTTAAACATCCGAACCTTGTCTCGTTGTTGGGCTATTGCGAGGAAGAGGATGAATGTTTTCTCGTCTGCGAGCTATGCCCAAATGGGAACTTGTCAGAGTGGCTATTTGGTATTATTTTTTGTGATCTATAAAAAAAAAATCCATTTCTGTTTCAATATTCAGTGAGAGCTTCTTGTTTTGAATTCGACTTAACAAATGTCAGGTAAAGATAAAGTAATTCATGGATTCAGAGACTTGAGATTGCAATCGACGGTGCACGAGGTCTTTGGTTTCTCCATACGTATCTAGAGGGTAGCATTATTCATCGTGATATCAAGGTTGGATTTCTATGACACATTTTCTTTTTTGTTTGCCATTTGAGATCCCAGTAACCAAATTTTCTTTGCAGCCAACCAACATCCTCTTGGGGACGAAATTCGAAGCCAGACTTTCAGATTTCGGTTTGTCAAAGGTGATTGATGCGGGTCAGTCTTATGTAAGCTCAGAAGTGAGAGGAACCTTTGGCTACGTCGATCCTGAATATCAACGGAATCACCGTGTCAACGCAGCTGGTGATGTATACAGTTTCGGAATCGTAATACTACAATTACTCTCTGGGAAGAGGGTGATTAATCTAAACTTG
Organism: Papaver bracteatum; assembly: GCA_023529315.1. Classification (NCBI taxonomy): domain Eukaryota; kingdom Viridiplantae; phylum Streptophyta; class Magnoliopsida; order Ranunculales; family Papaveraceae; genus Papaver; species Papaver bracteatum. Next base: position 39,680 of record JAJJWX010000797.1, on the reverse strand, counting down.
AAAAGACCGATCGCCCTGGAAAAAATGGTAAGAGAAGCTACTATCCGTTATGCTTCTTGTCACGATTTTTTTTTTATACCTTATTAATTCATGATAACACGTTTCAACTTCGCTCAGGCAAAGTTTATCACGAAAGGTGGAAATATAGCAGAATTTGCTGATCCTAAAATGAACGGAGAGTACTCAAATGAAGCTTTCAACCTCATTCTCAAGTTAGCTCTTTCATGCACTGCACAGAAGCAGCAAAGACCATCTATGGAACAAGTTGCTATAAGACTAGAAAACGGTCTCAATATGTCAATAAGCTCGAAAACTCTTTCACCTTACTCTAAACCACCACCAATAGCTTATTCTGCACCACCCCGGGTTCGGTTTACAATTCGCTGAGTGAGTACATTTTTCTGTATAATGGATAGACTAGATGAGTGAAAAGGGCATATACAAGTTTAAGATAAATATCTGGAGTAGGTGTGATTTGCTAAATTAGTAATGCTTGTGTTATTTACTGTTGGACGGTGCCTACAATTCTAGATGATTCTAGAATAAGGGGTTGTTGAGAGTCCAATTTTGTTTGGAACTCTAATAACCATGTTTGGATGGTGGCTAGTAGGTAGGTGGGAATAAAACCATGTGAAAAATATTAGTTGGTGGAAGAGTTCCATAACTTTCCCTTTCACACTTGTAAATTCATGCATTCAAACAAGGTAGGTCTTTGAGTCCTAGTTTGAAAACTAAGGAAGTCCAATTGTAGGCTAGTTCTAGATTGTAGGCTAAGGAAGTAGAACTCAATTTGGAGTTTGCACTTGGAGGCTTAGCTAACTAGTATAAATAGGCCATTAGAGAAAGCAAATGAATATCACCAAAAATTCTTCTTTCTCTCATAAGGTTTATATGTATTCTCCCTTGTGATAATATATGAATCTCTTGTTCTTCCCGTGGATGTAGGCAACTTGCCGAACCACGTAAATTCTCATCTCTTTTCTTCTTTAGTTTGTGTTCTTGGCAATATTATGGAGTACCGTTTGTAGCTGTGAAAATCGCTTCCGCAAGGTTTTAGCGCAACAATTGGTATCAGAGCAAGGTTACGCTCTTGGATACGGGTACTCAGATTGCAGTTGAAGTGAAGGTATTTTTTCTGAAGATTGCTTGAGGTAATACTAATCTCAAAGCATCTGTTTTTTTATCTATATTTGGTTGTTTGAGAACAATGGTTGACGGGGATAAACCAGTTGATCCGAACGATCATGAAGGAGAACATTCGGAGTCCACAAATAAAGATAAAGAAACAAAAGAAGAAATACTTCATTCTCATAGATCACAACTGAAGGTTGAAAAGTTCACCGGAACCAATAACTTTGGTTTATGGAGAACGGATGTAATGGATGCTCTTGTTCATCTTGACCTAGAAGAAGCTCTAGAAGGTCGGCCTCGGCCAGCGAAGATGTCTGACAAGCAGTGGAACAAGATGAATAAATCATGTCTTGGTTCGATTCGAGGGTGTTTAGCAACAGCAGTAAGAGTTAATTATCAGCACGAGACTTCAGCAAAGGATCTCTGGGAAAAGCTAGAGAAGGAATACCTTGTGAAGAACGTGGCAAATAGGATACATCTTAAAAGGAATTTGTATCGCTATTACATGAAGAGAGGTGCAACCCTATCTGAGCACCTAGATTCATATAATAAACTTCTTGCTGAGCTGGTTAACTATGATGAGAAGATCAACAACGAGGAACAATCTTTGTGTTTGATAAACTCTCTTCCTGAAAGGTATGAACCCGTGATTAAAGCTTTAATGCACGGAAAAGATAAGATGACATACGCCGAGGTCACTACAGCATTGCGTAGTGAGGAATTCAGGAAGATGGACCGTGAAGACCTGTCAAGTGAAGCTAACAGTGACTTGCTTCTTGCAACAGGTCGTTCAACAGACAGAAGAAAGAAGACTGGTGATCGTGGCAAAGTTAAAGGGCGTTCAAAGTCAAGAGCGCGTCTGCAGAAGGATGAATGTGCATGGTGTCATGACTTTGGCCATTGGGATAAGGATTGTACCAAGCGTAAGGATCGAGAAAGGGACAACACCGAGGTGAAAATTGTTAAGGCAAGTGAAGATTCAGATGAAGCTTCAGATTTCTCGCTGACTATAATACCATCAAATTTTATCGTAACTGACGGTACGTGGGTATTATATTCTGGTGCTACTTATCATATTTGTCCTCATCGGGACTGGTTCTCAGACTTTGAAGAGTTTGATGGAGAAGTGTGTATGGGGAATAATCACACCTGCAGGGTTATTGGGATTGGTAGTATTCGATTCAAGATGCATGATGGTATGTTTCGGGAGCTGAAGGAAGTAAGGTTCCTTCCTGCTGTGAAGAAGAATCTGATTTCGCTCGGAACTTTGGAAGCTAAGGGCTACAAGTTAGTCGCTGAAAATGGCATTCTAAAGGTGATCGCTGGATCGTTCGTAATCATGAAGGGCACAAGGCATCATAACTTGTACTACTTAACTGGGAGTACAATACCAGGAGATGTGTCTATTTCAGAACACATCGAGACTGCAGCTATGGAGACCACGAAGTTATGGCATATGCGGTTTGCACATCCTGGTGATAAGTCGTTACATTCTTTAATTCGTCAAGAATTATTGAAAGGTGCTATTTCCTGCAAATTAGAGTTTTGTGAACATTGTGTGAAAGGAAAGAAGACAAGAACAAGCTTTGGCACAACAATCCACAACACTAGTGGAGTTCTTGATTATGTTCACTCAGATGTTTTGGGTCCCTCCAAGAATGCATCATTGAGAGGGAAACATTGGTTCGTGTCTTTTATTGATGAATTTTCTAGGCTCGTATGGGTGTACACCATGAGGCATAAGGATGAAGTCCTAGAAGCATTTGTGAGGTGGAAAAAGGAAACTGAGACTCAAACTGGCAGAAATATCAAGGTACTACGTTCGGACAATGGTGAAGAGTACAAAAGTGATCCATTCTTGAAAGTATGTCAGGATGAGGGAATACAGAGGCACTTCACAGTTAAGAAGACACCGCGACAAAATGGGGTAGTTGAACGCATGAATCGTACTTTGCTGGAGAAGGTACGATGTATGTTATCTAATGCTGGATTAGGTAAAGCGTTTTGGGCTGAGGCAGTTACATATGCGTGCTTCCTCATTAATAGGTTGCCATCATCTGCGTTAGAAAGTAAAACTCCGATGGAGAAGTGGTATGGTAAACCAGCTTATGATTATGACTCAATTCATATCTTTGGTTGCCCTGCTTGGTATCATGTTAGTGAAAACAAACTTGATAGCCGTGATGTTAAAGGGATCTTTATGGGTGTGAAGAAAGGAGTTAAAGGGTTCAAAATTTGGAATCCAGTTGAGAAGAAGATAGTCATGAGTAGAGACGTTACATTTGATGAAACGTCTATGGTGAAGTCTTGGGGTTCTCGGCAGGTGGAGAACATAAGCACCAGTACCAGTGAACCTTTGAAGTAGATGGAGATTGATGCAACTCCACTAATTCCAGCTATGTCTGTATCTGTTACGAATACTTCCGAAGGTGTGGCGTCTACAAGGGAGGAAAATACTGAAGTTCCAAATGATAGTGATGATCTGGATGAAGAGGAACATGAAGCAGTGGAAGATACAGAAGCTACGGTAACTGAGACCATAGCAACCAACAAAACAAGAAGATCAAACAGGAAGCCTGGTTGGATGAATGATTACATTGCTTATGCATTACCAGTTATAGAAGATGGTACTCCTACTTCCTATTTAGAAGTTGTACGTAGTGCAGAGTGTAAAGAATGGGAAGATGATATGCAGGATGAGATGGAGTCTCTTTACAAGAATGGCACATGGGTTTTTACGAAGCTTCCGAACGGTAAGAAGGCCATTGGATGCAAATGGGTATATGCTAAGAAAGAAGGATCTCAGGTGAATCAAGTACGCTACAAGGCAAGTTTAGTTGCGAAAGGTTATGCCCAAAGATAAGGGGTTGATTAAAATGAGGTCTTCTCTCCAGTTGTGAAACAATCATGAATCCTAATTTTGTTGGCCTTGGTAGAACAGTATGATTTAGACCTAGTTCAGCTAGATGTCAAGACGGCGTTCTTACATGGTGATCTAGAAGAGGAGATCTAGAAGACTCGGCCGAGTGGGTTCAAAGTTGCTGGAAAAGCAGATTGTGTATGAAACCTGAAAAAATCATTGTATGGGATGAAGCAGTCTCCAAGACAGTGGTTCAAGCGATTTGATCAGTTTATGATTGACCAGACATACACAAGAAGTCACTATGACCATTGTGTATACTTCAAGAAGCTATGTGATGGGTCTTTCATATATTTTCTCTTGTATGTCGATGATATGCTGATAGCATCGAATAACGAGAAAGATATCGATAATTTGAAGCAGAAATTGTCAATTGAGTTCGAGATGAAAGATCTAGGAGAAGCTAAGAAGATTCTTGGCATGGAGATTCAACGTGACAGAGAGAAGGGTAAAATTTGTTTGTCCCAGAAGGCATACTTGAAGAAAGTGTTACAGAAATTTGGTATCTGCGAAGGAACTAAATTTGTAAGTACTCCCCTTGGTCCTCATTTTAAGTTGAGTTCTGATATGTCTCCAACTACTGAAGAAGAGCGTGAGTATATGGCCCAAGTCCCATATGATAGTGTTATTGGTAGCTTGATGTATGAAATGGTATGTACAAGGCCGGATATTTCACATGCAGTAAGTATGATCAGCCATTATATGCATAATCCTGGTAAAGGACATTAGCAAGCGGTGAAATGGATTTTGAGGTATCTTTATGGTACTGTTGATGTTGGCTTGGAGTTTGTGAATGAAGATGGGAACAATCAGTTGTGTGTTGGTTATGTGGATTCTGACTATGCTGGTGATTTGGACAAAAGGCGTTCAACTACAGGGTATGTATTTACCTTGGATGGAGCACCGGTTAGTTGGAGATCGATTTTGCAGTCTACTGTGGCTCTCTCAACTACTGAAGCGGAGTATATGGCAGTGACAGAGGCATTTAAGGAGGCTATATGGTTACAAGGTTTGCTAGATGACTTGGGTGTTGTGCAGGAACAGCTGCATGTGCATTGTGATAGTCTTAGTGCAATTTACTTGGCTAAGAATCAAGTTTATCATGCCAGAACAAAACATATAGATGTTTGATTTTACTTTGTTAGAGAAATTCTGGAAGAAGAAGACATTCTACTTGTGAAGATCGATACCAAAGACAATCCAGCTGATATTTTAACTAAAGTAGTATCCGGGGTCAAGTTTCGTCATTTCTCGAAATTGATCCACATTCTTCCGGTTTGGTTGGGGTAGAGGTTCTTAGGAACCTGATGGAGGCCTTATTGCAAGGCCATTGTGTGAACTACGGTCGGTTTGATTCCTTGCAGAGGATACATAGGCAGCCTATGGCGCAATCGACGCTGGAAGACGAAGGAGATTTCTTGTATTGATCGTCTCATGCATGAATGCATGATCCGAGGTGGAGAATTGTTGGACGGTGCCTACAATTCTAGATGATTCTAGAATAAGGGGTTGTTGAGAATCCAATTTTGTTTGGAACTCTAATAACCATGTTTGGATGGTGGCTAGTAGGTAGGTGGGAATAAAACCATGTGAAAAATATTGGTTGGTGGAAGAGTTCCATAGCTTTCCCTTTCACACTTGTAAATTCATGCATTCAAACAAGGTAGGCTAAGGAAGTAGAACTCAATTTGGAGTTGGCACTTGGAGGCTTAGCTAACTAGTATAAATAGGCCATTAGAGAAAGCAAATGAACATCACCAAAAATTCTTCTTTATCTTTTAAGGTTTATATGTATTCTCCCTTGTGATAATATATGAATCTCTTGTTCTTCCCGTGGATGTAGGCAACTTGCCGAACCACATAAATTCTCATCTCTTTTCTTCTTTAGTTTGTGTTCTTGACAATATTATGGAGTATCATTTGTAGCTGTGAAAATCGCTTCCGCAAGGTTTTAGCGCAACATTTACCACTCTGTTTGGGCATGCATATGTGCTTTGGCTGCTCTACTCGAGTGCAGATCTCCGAAAAATGAGAGGTTTTGCAAGGGTCAAACTTCTGACCGTGCTTGAGATGTTCTAACTTCTGTAGTGTAATTCAAAAGAAGGAATCTGTTCTGGCCTTCCCCTGCTTATATGTACAGGTCTTACCTGCCTGCAATGTATTGAAATTTTGCATTGTTTGTGAAACTTAATAGTAATGTACTCCGCACTATTTTTCTTTTTCCCCGCAAGGAAAATGTCACTTACAGTTTCAGTGACCCTTTTTAAAACCTTTTTAATTTTTAGTTGAGCCAATGAAAGAAGTTTTGGCAGAACTTTGATATTTCCATCACATTGAAATATATGTAGACTAACACTAGAATGTGTAGTACCATCAGCTAAGTGTGAGACTAACGATGTAAATCCCACATCAGCCAAGAATGGGAAGCAGTTTTAGAGTTTGCCAAAACACCATAAAATAAGCGCAAAGAAATGGAAAAACACACAAGCCTTTATTAGCTGATAAGTATAATTCTTTGCATCATAGACGAAAAACATCACAGACAAGAGAAGCAGCCAAGCAGGGGATACTAAAGTTATAACCAAGCTGGGTTTTTCAAAGAAGTAACCACAGCCTTCACTTGCAAATAGTTATTAAGACTGTAAACCCCCTTCTCTCGGCCATGCCCACTCATCTTGTACCCACCAAAAGGAATTGCCGCATCAAAAACATCGAAGCAATTAATCCATATAGTTCCTGCTCTTAGTGCACGCGTCAGGGTGTTTGCTGTGTCTAGGTTCTGGGTGAAAACTCCTGCAGCCAAACCGTAATTTGTTGCGTTCGATCTTTTGATTACCTCGCTAAGATCTCTGCAATTATGGAAAAGGAAAATGATACGTAAGTGAAGACTAAAGAATGTTTTATAAGCAATGAGATGAAATATACTGATGGGTAAAAGCTTACTTGAATTTTAAGATGCTCTGCACAGGTCCAAAGATCTCATCCTTCGCGATCAACATGTTATCCTAATTTCGTAGACGTTCGATTTTGTCAGTTTCGGGGTGATTATAGTGGCAAAATAGGACGACTGCTTAAAATGTGGTGGAAATAGTATATGGTACCTGGACATTTGAGAAGACAGTAGGCTGAATATAGTAACCCTTATCGCCAAATCTTGCACCTCCAGTTTCAATGGTTGCCCCACTTTCAACACCAGATTTTATGTAATTCATAACCTTCTCAAATTGCTCTAAATCAATCTGATATATTCATTGGGGAATGCGACAATATCAGTGAAAAATCCCAGATAATAAAGGGAAATGCTGAACTGAACAAGCTTTTAAAACTGAGCTGATCCGTGTTTCTCTCTCGATTAGTACAGAAACACTCTAGAAGAAATGGTGACAAACTACAAGTCCGACCAAGTGGTTTGATCTTTTCAATATTGAACTTTCAGCTATGCAAAGTAGAGATAATTCACCTGAGGACCTTGTTCTACACCCTTCTGGAAGGGATCACCAACAACACGTCTCATAGCACGAGCCTTTGATTTCTCTATGAACTCGTCATAAACTTTTTCATGTACAAAAGTACGAGACCCAGCACAGCAGCATTGTCCCTATAGACAAATCACATTTAGGATCTTAAAACTCCGTAACTCGTATCTATGTAAGCTTGTCCTTTAGTTCATGCAAAAATTCCGTTAGATAAACGTACCTGGTTAAAGAACAGAGCGAAATGGGCAGTTTCAACAGCCTTGTCTATGTTGGCATCTTCACATACAATGAATGGAGATTTCCCTCCAAGCTCTAGAGTTACTGGCTTAAGGTTGCTTCTACCAGCCAGTTCAGTAATAATCTTGCCGGTTGCAGTTGATCCTGTGAAAGCAAGCTGCAAAGAAGTCGGCCTTTTCTATGTTAATACTTGGGAGAACAAATTATTGTGTTCTCTACAAACTTCGGTATATATTCTTCTTAAGATATAGGAAAACGAACCTTGTCAACATCCATATGACTAGCAAGTGTTGCACCAGCCGTAGGACCAAATCCAGAAATGACATTCAGGACACCCTCAGGAAGGCCGGCCTGCGATGAACAATACAGAAATAAGATTCCTAAAGCATGCAGTCAGAAATGAAGAATAAACTACTGCAGCTGAATTAAGAGAACCCACTTCATGGAGAAGCTTCGCCGCATAGAGAGCAGACAATGGTGTTTGTTCTGCTGTCTTTAGGACAATACTGTTACCAGTAGCTAAAGCAGGTCCGACCTTCCACGCAAACATGAGAAGTGGAAAATTCCATGGAATAATTTGTCCAGCAACTCCAATGGGCTCATGTAGGGTGTGCACATGGTACGGACCATCAGCCTGAACTGTGAGACCATGAATCTTATCCGCCCATCCTGGTACGTTTCAAGTAGAAGAAAATCTTAAAACAGTTATACAAATAAAAAAGTGATCACAGTTAACATTAAGTAAAATTTAATTTAACTCACCAGCATAATATCTAAATAGACGTGAGAACATTGGTACTTCAATGTTAGCGGCCTGTGCATGGGGCTTTCCATTGTCCCACGTCTCAAGTGCTGCAAGTTCATCAGTATGTTTATCGATCAAATCCGCAAAGCGCAAAAGTACCCTTGACCTTTCCTGTAAAGGCAAACAATGTAAAGAATCATAAAACAATCTAATTGTGTTCTTCCAATCCCATCATCCAAATTCTTAGCTCACAAAAGTAAAGTAGAATTTAAGAAATTAAAATCAAGAGTAGTTACATATGCTGTCATCTTTGGCCATGGGCCCTCATCAAATGCCTTGCGAGCAGCAGCAACCGCCCGATTGATATCTTCAGCATCACCTTCAGCGACATCAGCGATAACATTTCCTGTCCTTGGGTCAAGAGTCGGAAAAGTTTTTCCTGTAGGCAGACAAAGATTGAATTTATATGTCTTAATTCTTGATTAATTGAAGAAGCAATTACAAAAAGGTATGAGAAATGAAAAAATAAACAAACCTGAAGCAGAATTCACAAACTCCCCGTTGATAAGAAGTTTTGTGTAGTTTACTTGAACTGGTGGTGTAATTGGTTCTTCAAGTGCAACAGCAGTACTATATCTACTTACACTTCTTCCCAAGTTGATATTCTTCCCTAAAAAATTTATTTATAACAAATTAAAAACTTAACCAGAGAGTTCAAGTAAGAATTCAACACAATTTCTTTAAGTTTTCATCTAAACAATAAACATAACAGCAAATTATGATGTGCACATACATGTACAGAACAAGAATTCATCAAATTTCATTGAAGATATCAACTTGAATAAGAAAAACGTTATCACCAATTATTTATTTTTGATTTTTACCAACAAATGAAAAGAGCAAAAGAAACCCATGATAGATAAACTCAAAAAGAAAGGAATCAAGAAAGTAGTAACCTTTTAGGGAGGAAAGTACTGAAGTACCAAAGGTTTTAGAGAGAAGGGAAGAAACTTTCTTAGTTGCCATGGGTTTTGCTAGAAACACTCTTCTCACTGAGACTGAATTCTGAGATAACTAAGAAGTGAGAATCTATATCAGTGAAAAAAAGATGTCCAAGTTGAGGGAAAATTTCATATGTTATCCCTTTTCTTCTTTTTTTCTTTTTTTCTTTTTTTCTTGTTGTTTTGAAGACTACTTTTAGGAGTTAATAAATGAAGATGAATATTCCGTTTGTTTCGATATCAGTTAATCTGACTGTGAGTTCTATTAGGTGAAAGAAGAGTGGAGATCAGAGAGTCACACCAACCATTACATCATACTTAATTACTCATTAATTAGTGATGCTGATAAAAATGCACAGCACAGTAAAATGAGACTTACTAGCTAACACCAGACAAAGACAACATGACTGATGAGATAAAAGACGAATAAGACTCGTGATCCATACTCATCCATTTTGGATCAACATGAATTCCGCCAGAAAAAATGAAATCCCGCTCTTGTTAGGTCACTCACTCACTATCAATGTATAAAGTACAATAGGGGGTGCTAGAAAATAAGTATCGCCCAATTTTGTTTTTATTTCGTGTTGCTCTATGCATTCTGCGAACCCCCGTAAAAGACAGTTAATGTATAACCGCAGTAGTGCACTACTACTAGTACTAGTACCCGAGTTCAACGGTGGGTACATAAATTTGCAAGAAAACAGATTTCACCTACCTATAGTTCTTTATTCTTGTAGCTCTATTTTATGGAAATAAATATGAATTAAAATTACCTTCCTAAATTAGGGCCTATATAATTTAATTGGGGCTTACAAGTACATGACAAAATAGGTCATTAAGAAGTAAAATGAAAAGCCCCTTATCCAATTATTTTTTTAATGGCTAATTTATCCATGATTAATTAGTGTTGATCCGGATAATTAATAAATGTTTAGTCAAATTAATCATAAAATCAACTAAGGTTAGTGTATCATCAAAAACTGGAAAATTTTGATTTTGAAAATTTGAATTTTTTTTTAAGAACACCAACCAAGAATCGGTTTATGTTCACATCGATTGTAATCTCAAAAACATACAGAGATTTTTTGAAACTAGCTTCTACCCAGAATCGGTTTGTATGGACATGAAAATCAACCGATTATCCATAATCGGTTTATATTGGCATGAACGTAAATCGATTGTGGGTAAATTTTCTCTTTTATATATGTGAATTATGTGTTGTTATACATCAAATAAAATCAAAATTAAATATATACCCGAGTTAATAAAATGAAATCGAGTATGATTTCATACTCATTTTATGATCGAGTATTCACTGGAAAAAAAATGGTTTAACCAGAATCGGTTTACACAATACATATGTAAAAACCAATTCCTGACATTGCACAACATGAATCGGTTTATAAGAATGCTCATGTAATCCGATTCTAAAAAAAAAAAAAGATACAGAAAAATTGAGAACAACAATCGGTTTACTCGACACACATATAAAATCCGATTCTAACATTATACATTAACAATCGGTTTTCATAAGTGCTAATGTAATCCTATTCTGGTTCAAATTTCTCGAACCAGAATACATATCAAGGACAATCGGTCTTTGTGGGCATAAACATAAACCGTTCCTATTTGCAATCGGATCACATATACATTAACGTTAACCGATTCTGATAAACCGGAAAAATTTGATTTCAAATTTTTCAATTTTTGAGCAATTTTATGTTACTAAAACCTAGTTTATAGGATTGGGTTGAGAAGAAAAGAAGAAGAACCAGTTTAAGTGGATATGGAAATGATTTTGATTTTGATTTTAGTTTTTATGATTTTAGTTTTTTGATTTTGATTTTAGTTTTTAAATTTTATGATTTTAGTTTTATGATTTTGATTTTAGTTTTTAATTTTATGATTAGGATTTGATGAGGACAAATTAGTAGTATTAATATTTGATAGAGGGTAAAATGGTATTTTCAACAAACTGAGACACCACTTATCATTTTCTATGGGGTAGATGAAAAAATCCATAGGCCCCAATTAAGTCCTATAAGCCCCAATTTAGGAAGGTAAAATTAATGCACTAAATTAGCTAGAAAAAAAGTAATGAATATCAAAGAAAAAACTGTGTTATTATTATTCAACACATGGACAAACTAGTCGAATTAAATTTCTCTCTCTCCTCTCTCACTAGTTTCAACAGGAGAAAAAAGTTTTCTTCACCGGCAAACATTTCCGGCTCATATCTGGTCCTTTTAGGGACGGATCTGGGCAGAATTTTCTTTCCCTTTTATTGTTTTAGGTTAGATCTTTGTTCTTAGTTAGTTTATATCATGGTTTTCTCTTACTTTTTGGTAAGTTTTGTACACCCTTATGGTGTTTTTATCTCCTCTATTAGAGAGGTTTATCTCGGTTTTAATGGTCGTTCTTGTGTTTCATGGGTTTTAAGATCACTTGGGATGTTTTTCAATGACGAAAACTTCATCATTGTTATCTCCGACGACGGGATCTTCATCATCTATTTATCCGGGGACAGAATCTTCATGAATGATGCTTTTGACGACGAAATCTCCATCACAAGTTTTAAGAAATTTGAGAAAATCACTCCAAATTTTGGAGGCACATCTTTATGAAGAAGAAAAACAAACAAAATGGTTGGAATACACTTCCGAGAAAAATCATTCTTCCCCCGACTTGATTGGTTCTAATTCATGCTTGTATTTGTTTACACCGGTAATCCTTCTCTTTCTCTTGTCGGATATCTTGGTAAACTTGTACGGTATGTCTATTTGTATTTTCTTAATTTTGAATTTAAACCCATTGTAACCTTGAACTTCCATTAATGAAAAGGTTCTTTGTATCAAAAAAAAAAGAAGACAAACCTGCTTTCAAAAGCGACAGAATCGAAGTACTAGTTCTTGAGGGAGATCGGAAAAGAAGTGACGAAATTGCTCGGGCTGCCATGATTAGTACCCTAACTAACCTGATCAAGAGTCCAAGGCTTTGCTCAAAAGAGAAAGAATATAAGAGTTCAAGACTTGGCTCAATATTTTCGGTGAGTGAAGTCTGAGTCTATGAACTAAAGAAGTAGGAAGAGTTGAGTGGAAGATCAGATAAGGAAGGTTTTATAATTTAATCAGAGTCTAGTCTCTAGTTTTTAAGGGAGTTATTTGTGTAATTCCATTGAATGGATTGAGTAAAATATTTATTTCTTTCTTAAACAATCAACATATGTTGCATTTCATGAATGACCTGTTTTATAACAAGAAAAGAGAACACCTAGAATAATCCGGGAAATCCAGTCACAATAAAAAAAAATCAACTAAACGATAATAACATGGAAAACTTGGAGAAATGCCCCAAAATGAGGGGTAACTTGGGGACATGCCTTGAGTTTCCATATTCTTAAAAAACGCCCTAATCTGTTAACTATTCCATTTGAAACGGTTAAGCAGTCAATTTGACGCAGATGTGAAATATATATAAATGAGAACTCTAGCAACTGGGAAACCCAATCCCCACACCTCCTGTATGATACCAGTTGTATAAGCTAGAGTTGATTCTCCTTTAACCTTAGGTTTTTCACGAAACATGTAGGTTAACGACTTAAAAACTTCATTGGGATTTTGAAGCCAGGCCCAACTATTTTCTCTGTAGTTACTTGATCTGATCTTGCTGTTTTCTATCGTGATTGAGTACAATTGTAAGATTGGCTTGAGATATTTTTTTTGAGGAAAAATGGTATATATTAAGAAAAAAATATGTACAAAATATTTACATAGGAGTGAAGAGACTCCTAACCCAAAAAAAAAAAAAAAGACTAACACAAGAGATCTATCTCAGCTGCATAATCTCATCCCAATGAAACAGAATCTGGTTCATAGAAAAACCATTAAATACTTCAGACGAAGAACTCCATAAGCATATATCTAGCTTAACCGCATACTCCAAATCCTCCTTTTTTTTCGATCTTCCACCATGAACTCTACGATTTCTTTCCAACCACAGTTCCCAGCAAATTGCAAAAGGAACTAGGTGCCATACCCTTCTTAATCTCTTTGGAAGTATATTCATACTCCATCTTTTCATAAAACTCCTTAAGTCTTCATTGAAAACCCATCTCACCTTTACAGAGTTAAGAAACATATCCCGCAACCCCTTTTCCCAGCTACAATGCAAGAAAAGATGGTCCTGACTTTCTGTGTGATAATTGCAGAACACACAGCTAACTGAATCGACAGTTACCCTCCTGTGCCGCAACATGTCTCTAGTCGGAATTGATTCATGCATAGCTTCCCACATTAGAAAAGTCACTGTAGGTGGAGCATAATTTCTTGTTACAGTCTTCTCATACTCCCAATTTTCTTCAACTTCATCAAGTTTGTTGTATAGAGCTTTAGCTGTACACAAGCCATCAATAACATCTTCTTCATCTGGGGACAACACAATGTTCCTCAAATCGTGTTTAATCTCAAGAAGATTAATTCTTTTATCCGGGTCTAAAGCTCTTGAGAAATTGAAATTCCAAGAGTTTTCTTTCATCTCAGCCACCATGTTGAATTTCTTCCTGCTGATTTTATATAGTCTTGGATATTTATTTTTAGATCTCTTTTATAATATCACCAGTCATGCCAAAATCTCACACTTCTTCCATTCTTTACACAGATGTTAGCAGCTTCATAGAAATCTTTTTTCGGTTTAAGAATATCAAACCACATACTTCTTTTTGTAGCTTCCTTGGTCTATATAGGAACCATGCATACACCATTAGATTAAGTTTTCTCACACATGATTTGTCTCCATAGCGCCATTTTTTCAACAACGTATCTCCCATGCCACTTAGCCAGTAAAGATCTGTTAATATGTGTTAGATTTCTTATGCCTAAACCTCAATTCCTCCAAGATTTACATATTTTTCCCCATGAGACCCAACTCATCTTCCTCTTATCATCATATTCCCGCCAAAGAAATCTTCTCATGATACTATTCAGCTTCTTCTCCATTGACAGAGGAAAATAAAAGACATATAAAAAATAGATTGCGATGCTCTGCAAAGAACTTTTTATTAAAGTTACCCTTCCTGCCTTGTTGAGAAATTTTCTTTTCCATGGAGCCAATTTCTTTTTCATCCTTTCAATAACTACATCCCATATTGCCACGTTTCTCTTACTAGCACCAATTGGTACTCCCAAATACGTAATAGGGAGAGTATCCATACACCCCAATTCCATAGCTAGCTCCTGCACCACATCATCTGCACATATGCTCGTCATGGATCTCTTCTCCAAATTTAGCTTTAACCCAGTCAACATTTCAAATAACACCAAGATAATTAAAAGTCTTCTCACCTCCAGTTTTGAAGCATTTAGCAATATGATTATATCATCCACAAACTGCAGATGAGAAATCACAGTTCCACCTTGTGCTACTTGGAATCCACCAATTTTGTTATCATTAACCGCATCTGTCAGGAGCATAGAAGAAACAGAAAAGGTGACAATGGGTCACCTTGCCTAATTCCTTTAGATGGATTAATGATATTTGTTGCTTCACCATTCACAAGGATTGAAAACTGCGCTCATGTGATGCACCAGCCAATCCAATTAATCCACTTCTCACCAAAGTCATTTTTCCTAAGAATAGAAAATAGAGAAGGCCAATTGACATTGTCAAAAGCTTTTTCCATGTCAATTTTACATAGAATTCCTAGCTTCTTCTATCGTAATCTACTATCAATGCATCATTAGCTATCAAAATTCCATACAAGGTTTGTTTATTATTCATGAACGCTCCTTGAGCCATGGAAACTAGTTGAGGTATCACCAACTTCAATCGTTCCGCTAGCAGTTTGGAGACAATCTTATGGAAACTTCTAATGAAACTCAGGGGTCTGAAATCCTTAACTGTATCTGAATCTTCTTTTTTCGGTATCAACTTCAAGAAGCCCGTATTCAATCTCCAATCTAGTTTTTCTTTTCCATGGAATTCGTTAATAGCAGCCATCACATCATGTTTAAGAAAACTCCAAAAAACCTTGTAAAACTCCAAATTGTAGCCGTCTGGACCATACTTTGTTTGCACCACATTTCTTAATAGTTTCACAAACTTCATCCTCATCAAAGGGTCTCTCCAACCAAGTTTGCATACCTGCTTCAATTTTCTTGAAGTTCAAATTTTAAAAAAAAAAAAAAAGAGTAACTGAAGAAGTAGCAGTAAACACGTTTGTATAATAATGTTGTAATTCTTCCTTTATCACCTCCTGATTAAACATATCTCTACCTGCTACCTCCAACTTCGTAATGTAGTTCCTTCCTTTCTTTGCATTTGCCATTTTGTGGAAAATTTTTGTATTTTTATCGCCTTCTTTGAAACCATTCACCTTTTCTCGCTGCTACGCCATTCTTGCTCTTGTTACCTTCACCATGTTAAAATTCAATAGCAAAGTAGCCCTTTCTTCTATCTGAGAAGAAGATAGCCTATTAGATTCTTCAGCCAAGTTTAGGGTATTAATCTTCTCTGTTAATTCATCTTATTGTTTTTGCACATTACCAAAAGTGTCTCTGCTCCATTTTTTGATAAAAAACTTCAAGTTTTGAAGTTTCCTAAACAAAATATAATCTGGAGTACCCACAAAAACCATATTCTTCCACCAAATCTCCACAAGTTTAACAAAATATGGATGTTTTAACTAGTGATTCTCTATTTTGAAACTTGGCCTGACTTTTACAGATGAGAATAACTCCAAAATAATAGCATTATGATCAGATAACGTTCTTACCAGCACCATCTGAGTTGTAGATGAAAACTTCACATCAAAAGTAGTACAAACCATGAATTTATCCAGCCTGCATAACAAGGGATCATCATGTTTATTACTCCATGTATAAGCGCCACCATTCAAGGGGAGGTCAACCAGTTATTGCTCCATGATAAAATTATTCAGGCAACTCATGTTTCTTGTATCCCCTCCACTTCTATTTATTTCAGCATTAGTCCTGACAGCATTAAGATTACCCAAAAAATCACCGTGCCTCATCTGACAATTGTCTTATCTCCGCTACATCTCTCCAAAAACCTTCCCTTTCATTATAATCGCAAGGTGAGTAAGCATTCGTAAGAATAAACTTGAAAACGGTACATTTGAATCATAAGATGTAAGAAATTGAGTTCACACCCATCCTCTTATCAAGAAATTCTAATGCAGAGTTATCCCAAATAGATAACAAGCCACCACTGTTTCCAGCACTTCCCTGAGAAGGTAAATATTCCCATTCAAAATCAGCATCATACCACAGCTGCCGAACAAACCATCTAGATATACTTTGTAGTTTGGTTTCTTGAATACCACGGGCCAAACATTTATGAAGAGAAATTAACTCTCTCAATGCAATCTATTTATTATATGCATTCAATCCCCGTAAGTTCCAACTGACTATTTTTGACCCCATCAGCAAAACCGTCTTCCCTGGAATTCACCTCTTTCAAATCATCTCCATTCTCCTGAGAGTCACTTGAGAAAGTTTTCTCACAACTATCTTGAAACTTTTTTCCTTCTGCCAATATTTTGTATCTGTTCCTATATTTGAACAGAGTTTCTTCGATAACATCCATAGCCCGCATTTCATATTTATTCTAAATGCTACCAAGACTGCAACATAACTCAAAGACCATTTTAGAGGTGGAGAAGATCACCTCATTTGAGTCAATGTAGATCTCTTATAAGTTGCCAAGATTTATTACTATCTAATCCTCCATAACATAAAAAATATCCTTTGGATTAGAAATTTGCAATGGCGCAGTGAGAGGCACATCGATGTCATTATCTCTAGCAGCTACTTCCATCATCGGATTTTCATGCAAAAAAATTTGCAGGTCGTCAGGAAAAACCTGATTGTTTGCATAATCCAACATCCGAGTGTTCTCTATAGTCATAGCAGGAACCCCACCTCCACTTCTGCCAATGAGTATATGAGAAAACTTAGAACCAAGCCAACTGTCGTGTGCTGATTGACAGAATATTTGGGAACCACATCCACACATCCAACCATATTCAAACAATCAGTAACTTCAGCCGCCAAAATGCTATCAATGAGTTCCAACCTAGATGAAGCGGGTACTTCCTCTACACATCCATTGTCATCTAAGGATTGATACTTATTGCTAGTTGGAATGTCAAATCTGAACTGTGAATTGGGTACTGCACCTACACTCCCATTATTTACAGTTCTAGAATATCCACTGTCTATCTCACAAAGTAACATAGGATCTCCCGTTTCCATCCCATGTAAACTGAGAGTCTCAGATTGAGTAGGTACAACCTCCTGCACCACCGAATCTGAGTTAGATGAGTTACCCAAATTCATAGTATCCGTTGTCTTTGGCTTGTATGACAAGGTTGTGGATGGGGGAAAACGTGTCGCCGGTTTTTCGGGAAAGTGGAGAGTCGAGCGAGTTGTCGAGACTCCTCAGCCGGGCAAGATTTTAATCCTCACACAGATGCACCGCTGCAAAGGCGGTGCTTAGATTCGGGAAATTAATCTGTATGACTCCATCCTAAACCAATACAATGTCCGTTCCAGAATCAATTTGGTCGCAAAGAGGGGGATAGGTTGATCTGTAAGAGGGAAGCTGAGAATTGTTTGGGATCAGTGATGATCGAGGATTGTGGGTGTGTTGAAGGTTTTTGCAGTATTGGTGAACTGTTGAGTTCGAATAAGTTCTGAGTGATTGGTGAATTCTTGAGAGCTTGAAAAATTCTGCAAGGATGATTACTGATGTTGTAATTCGTTGTCCTCAATCGTGAATTCAGAGACTTATTTATACTGTTAGAGTAGTAACACCACTGGCCCATGTAAGTGTGACGGTTTCTTGAGAGAAAGAGTGGGAAAGTGGGAGATCGTGGTAAAGTCAGTTCCACGTCGTGCAGAGACTTGACCAATCGTGCACCCACTACTTTGCTAACTCATTCAACCGTTAACACGACATACGCACATTTCTCTTTGTGGGATGAATCCATGTGTTGTAGAATGCCAGACCAAAACCCTAAGTGATATCCCCCCATTTGTGACGTGAATGATGTATAACGAATCGTGGAGTCTGCGGGGCAGACATGTTTAGGTTAGTCAATTGTTGACTGATTAGACACTGATTCTAAGTTTAGCGAATCAATCATGAATGGTGAATGCTCAGCGATTCATGGATCGAACATGTAGTTCTTTGGAAAGATGTCAGTATGATAAATTATTGACTAGTTGAGTGATTGAGCAAGTACTGCTCAATTCTGCGAATTATGAGAATTCAATGAGAAACTGAGCAAGTATTTCTCAATTCACCGAATTATGGGATTTTGATGGGGAACTGAGCAGGTATTTCTCAATTCTCATAATTTTAGGATTTGATGGACAACTGAGCAAATATTGCTCAGCTTTCCAAATACTAGAGAATTGTCAAATATTGACTAATATTCAGGCGATTGAGCAAGTATTGCTCGATTCAGCGAATTATTTACTAGTGATGTGACCCAGTAAAAATATTAATTAAAATATTGGTATATTATTGAATATTATTTAATTAATTTTAGATGTTGATTGATGAATCAACATAAATTTATTAGTGTTCGAAATTGCTCAGAATGATGGTTTCACAAAGCGTTCATTCGAAACCCTAATTTTGGACAATCCTCAGTCAATTGCAGAATTTCCGAAAATTGATTATGAGTGATAGAGGGACCGACCACATGGAATGAGGAGTTTCCATGTGATTCCCATCGCTCGAGTGAGCATGCACCAGGGTTCTCAGTTTGAGAGTTGGTGAAAAGTGATGATTAAATGGGGAGTTCACCATTTACTGAAAAATATTGCTGGGTTCAGCATTAGGTGTAAAACCTAGGTATAAGAGATGGGACCGACCAAGAGGGCCAGAGGTCGGCTCTTGGTGACCACGTGACCAAGTGTTGGTCATTTGAAGGATTCTCCAGTTGGTTGGAGAGATCTCGGGCTCAGTATGAGCAATTGAGCAAATTAGGTCAGAATTGCGAAAACGTGTGGTACCGGCTTCGTGCAAGCCCTAGAAGCAACCTGGTCGGTCATGGAGGCATGCACGTGTTTCCATGATGCCCGTGTCTCCATACTGAGAGTTTCAGGGTTTTCTGATGCGCGTTTGAGCGATGTTGTGAATTTTCAGAAGAGTTTCATCTTGGCTGAGAATTCTCGATTTTTAATGGGATGAGCATGTATGCTCAATTCATCAATATTTTGGAAATATTAAAATAAAATATTTTAATAATCCAAAATTGACGTGATGGGCTAGCCGGACGCGTGACCATGTTAGCTTTTGATTTTTCGTGATTCGAGCAATATTTGAGAAAATATGGAGAAGTCACGAATTTTGTTCAAACCCAGGAGTTTCACGAGTTGAGGGAAATAATAATAATCAGAAATTAGGTATTGCAAGGTGTGGGACCGACCACGGCTAGGGCATGGCCGGCCGGCCATGTTGCCCGGTCCCGCATACCTTTCCCTATTTTATTATTATTTTTTGTGAATCCTTGAAGTTATGGAGAGTCCTTGAAGATATGGAGAATCCAGGAAGATATGGAGAATTCGTGAAGATGTGGAGAATCCTTGAAGTTTTGGAATAATAATTATAAAAAGCTAAGGATTGTGAGGTATGGGACCGGCCACGGCTTGAGCATGGCCGACCGGCTAAGTTGCCCAGTCCCGCACACCTCTCCTTATTTTATAATTTATTTGGTGAATCCTCCAAGTTATGGAGAACTCTCGAGTTTTTGCACAAATTGGGAAATTTTTGCCAAGATGGAGAAGTCTCCATGGGTTTATGAAAATCACGGGAAAATAAAGAAAAATAATGGGGAAGCATGGGACCGGCCACGGCTAGGGCACGGCCGGTGGGCTCGGCCCATGGGCGCTTCCCATTATTTTATTTTATTTTATTATTTTCTCTCTCCTATTTAGTGGAGAACTCTCCATTGTTTCATGTTTTTGGATGCTCGTTCGCGCATCCGGGTGCTCAGTCGCGCATCATTGTCGAGTACACTTGCACCATTTTTGTGGGCCTTACTCAATGATGGTCCAGATGCCCAGTTACTTAGTATTTATTACCAATTTATGAAATTCAATGGAGAATAATTCATGAAACTGAGTAATAAAAGTGAATGGATGTTTCATTATTAATTCGCAGGATCAGATGTGGACTAGACTACGAATTTAGAATAATAAAACGAGCATTAAAATCCCATGGGATAGTGGATTCGACCATATAATTGGAGTAATTGAGTTTATCCATCACCATTTCATGATATCAGTAGATTCGATCATGAAATCGGAGTAATGAGATAATATAGTTGTTTCATTGCTATTCTATGAGATCAAGCCGTGTATTCGATCATAGAATCAGAACAATTGTTATTTCCATTCCATGGGATCAGGCCATGGATTCGACCATGGAATAGGAGCAATTTTTATTGCCATTCCATAGGATCAGGCCGTGGATTCGACCATGGAATGGGAGCAATAATAGATTATTCTTGGAATTCAGTGGTGAATGTCACGGCAGAATTAATCTTTGTGCATAGTCAGGAGACGGAAAATCCCGGGGGTGCTCTCAGACACTACGGAGAACACCCGAGTCTATACACATCGCTCTACATAGTCAGGATGAGTGAGTGTCACTGTCCTGAATGCGTTGTTTCTCTCAATCTGACGGAGAACCGCCCAATCGTTCTTCTATGTAGAGGGGGTCGCTCTCATGCAGTCAGGGACAATGAGTATCACCGACGGCCTGAAGGCACTATGTTCTCAATCTTCGGAGAACCGCCTAGCTGCATAGAGGTCACAATGAAATGTCAGGGATCGAACGCTCGGTTGGTAGAGGCTTTTCGAAAACATATTCATCATGGCTTCGTAAAATATGAATCGTCACATGCCTGAAGCCGTATCAGGAACATGTAGTATCATGATTTTACGGTTTTAACCTTTGTTGAAAATCCATCATCTACATTAAGTCCCCTGCATATTGGGGAGCAGTCATGTTCTGCAGTATGCATTAAATGGTGATTTTTAGTCGACGAGGTCTAGTTGAACTCAGTCTACAAAGGTAGTTTTGGAATCCTCAATTTACCCCAATGAGATCATGTACGAGCAAATGTGTGGATGAGAACTCTGATAATAAGGTAGAGTGTCATCTCATGAGCGTGGAGAGATGAGGCACTACTGATTTGGGTGTTTAAAAGCTTAGTTATGGTCGATTTAGGATTTGCGGACCCGAGCCCAAAAGGGAAACCCATGCTTATAAGGTATCATGAAAACCCAATTCGTTTTTTGAAAGTATGAACTTTGCAAATACTTTTATAAACGTAATTTGTCCATAAAAGTAGTAAATAATAATCTTTAGAGTTAAAGGAATTTTGCAAAGGCCTGGAGTTCATATTGAAATTTTATTTGAGAACTCTCGAAGTCTTATTTGAAATATGGAGAAACTCTGCAAAAATAGAAAAGTCCCTGGTTTCATAGACGAATGCTCGGTTGAGCAAAAGTTTTTTTTTCTTCGTAATTTACGTGAGTTATTGACTCACGAAAAAAAAAATTAAGAAAAAAAAAGGTGTGTGACTTATTCACGCCTTATTAGATAAAATTGGGTTTTTGGACCACGCAATTTATGAGTTTGGTGAATTCATAGTGTATGCGTGAATTTAGTGTGATTTTATAGCGTATGTATACATAAAATCAGCGAGTGCTCAAATAGAGGGTTATGTGAATTACTCATGATTTCTTGGAAAGTCAATGTATACTCTTGAATAATATGTTTTATGCTTAACTTTGCAGGTTTGAAAGAAATAGCAAGTTTGGGAAGTTTTACATCGTTATCACTAAGTTCGTGAAATCGTAAAGAGGTGAGAATTGAGGAATACCATTTTTGCAGACGTCGACTGTCATATTTGCTTTAATTCCATTGTGTTGATGAATTCATGTATGGATGTTGCAGCAATTTTTCAAAATGGTTGAATCTCGTTGTGTTTCTGAAGATGATGTTTCTTCGAGAGAAGATGTTTTCACAGATACCTCTTCTAGAGATGATGGTTCCTCCAGAAATGATGATACTGAGGTTTCCCAGGAGAAAAAGGAAAGTTCCAAGACTAAGAACATCCCAACTGCTGAGGAAAAATTCTTTGTGTACCTGTATAGGCCTGAAAAGCATCCTTTAGGCTCTTCGTTTCGGTTGATGATAAATCCTAGGTGCACTGTCCAGAACAAGTTGGTGTCTCCCCAAGTTTTGGTTCAGTTTTGTTTGCAATGGAAGAATTTCGCAACTTCTCAGGTGAAGTTGAAGCTTTCTCGGAGACCTCTTATGCATTTTTCTGGATGGGCAAGGAACATGTTAGGCCATAGCCGTGTGAGGGCCATATTGGATAGTGCTCAGGTGACCCGAGCCATTCAAGCTGCTGGAGATTTGATCGTCAATCATGATATACCAGGTATGATATCCCTGCTCGCCCGTTTGTGTGTCCCTCACACATTTATATGCATATGGGGAGAATTCACCATTACTCTGGAAGATGTATTTGCTTTGTTGCATCTTCCAATTACTGGTAATTTTCCTGAAGAACTCTCGACAGAGGAGAATGATATATCTGACACGTTAGAAGCAAAGATACACGAATTCAATGAGTCACCTGCATCTTGCTATGTCCGATGGTTATCACACTGGTGGCCGAGATATAGAACTCCTGAAGGACCGGTTGATGGCGTTTTGACAATTGCGGCTTTCTTGTGTCTGTGGATCTCACAGGATATCTTCGAATATTGTGGACACTTTCTGAAGACGTTTGTGATTTGTTTTGCCATTAAGATGGCCTAAGGTGAGAAAATTCCCATTGGCAGTCTATTTTTGGGTTCTTTGTTCGCCAACTTGGACTCTCTAGTTGCGGACTCCAGTATTTTTGATGGCTTCATAAAGGTTGAGACGTATGCTAATACCATGTTTCTCCAAGCCTTGATGTGGGAACACCTTGAGAGCTATGCCCCAATTCCCCATAGCATTTTGCAAGGACCCAAGGTCGACACTCGCCATTCCCTTCTTTAGGAGAATAATGCTAGGATCATGCGCTGCTCTAGAAAGCAACCAAAATATAAGATATGCATTACTGACATTTTGGACATTGAGTCTGAGTTCAACTTTCGCCCACAGTTGATCACTTTCAATACTACTGACGAGAATATCACGTTGAGTACTGGTGCTGGTCTGAGTGAAGGAGAGAGATCTTTCGTCTTGAGTTGTACTCCTGGTTTCTTGCTATCAATAATTAACGGAGGATTCCAGGTAGAAGAGTACAACATTTACAGAGCCGCTAGACAGATAGGACTTGACCAGTGCATTATGGGTCATCAAATTAACAATCCAGGGATTGAGTATCTGAAGGCTCATTTAGACTGCACCCGCGTGGAAGGAAATGAATACTTGTTCCCATGTTCTGACCGAGAAACCTTCGCAACTCCTGGTTATATAGGCTTTTGGCGACAGCAACTCGAGCGTGTATATATGTTTGTAATAAATATTAAGTCCCCTGTACGAGAGTTCCCTAATCCTGACGTGGTTTCCGGTCGACCCAGGTTGAAGTATCTCCCTGGTAGTGATAAGAGGAAGACATCTCCAAATGTGTCACAAGTAAGTGCCTTTTCTTATGATTTCGGCCAAAGTATGCCAATCACATTTTAATCGTATTTATTTTCTTGTGATAGGGTGGTCACGCTGTGAGACCTTGAATTGATGTAAACTCTTCGATCATTCAAGAAAGTCCCCAGGGAGGAGAAGGCAGAAGTAAAACAACACACAGGATGATACCGAACAGAATACAGTCTCCTGCCGCTTTTTTGGTGAGTTTCTTGCGCTTTCCTTCATTGTAACTTTATCATACATGTAATTAAAAGAGTATTGCCCATTTATTTCAGAATTTTGCCCCATCGGTTATTGATGGTCTCCGATTTTCTCTTTGTCGAACAATTCAGGATTCCAACACTGAGGAGGTTGACGTATGTTTCCCCTTTTGCACTTGATAATTGTAATGCGCCTTTGGACGAATGAGTGACGATTGTTGTTGATATGGATAGGAGGAAATCACCATGGATAAGGAGCATGTTGATGAGGCACATTTCTCTTTGAGTCATGAGAATATGGAGAGCTCTCGAAATCCCGAACCGAACGAAAATATGGAGAGTTCTCCGAATGAAGGTAACGGAATTGCCAATGGAGGTTCCAACATTGCCGAGTCCTCAAATGGTTTAGAGGTTCCCCTAGTAATTATTTCTCCTGTAGCCTTTTCATAGAAGTATGATATTGTTGATTTATGCATGAATGAATGAGAACCCATATGAATATACGAGTAATTTTGCCGAAATACGTCATCAGAAAATTCCAGACTTCAGATTTTATTAGAAATGCTGTAGAATCCTCGTATGGAGACGGATTTTCGATGTCTGTATATGTATCTGAAAGCCCAGGAAATTTACAAGCTTTATTGAAGAAGCTTTTCAAATTTTGAGCATGTTAGGGCCTGAATAACGCTAAACAGTAAACTTCCAGGAAATATTCAGAACTTTTCCAGATCGCGCGGTGTGTGATGTTTTGGACACATATCCTTGATCGTTTATCCGATTGTCATGAAATTTTGACATGTTGTAGATAACTTCCATACGAAGAGAATGATATATAACTCGTCTCCAGATTATTCAAAAATTTCTCCCAGTTTGTCATTTAACATAGGGCAGTGTAAATTTGCTTCAGCTCGGTTTCTTTGAAAACGTGTTTCATGACCTTGATACTTCTTGCACATATCGTAAATGAATAATAAGGAACTTAGATGATGTTAGTTCACTTAGTTTCTTAATATCATGATTTAATTGTATTTCCACGCCTGAACCATCCTAATCCCATGTAATCTTCGCATTAGGTACCGAACGACGAAGTTAGGAATCATGGATCCAATATTGATAGCTTGGGGAGTCCTGGAGTTGTTGGTGATGAAACTCCTATACCTGCACCTCCAGGTTATGAAGTGATGGTTGTTGATGCATGGGAGGTGGTGGAAACCCCAATTGAGCCTCAGATGGTAGAACCAGAATCGAGAATAGCAGAAACTGCTTCGTCTGAAGTGGTCTCCATGATTGTTGATGCTTCTCCAATAGTTGAGAGGCGTATGATAGTGCATGAGTATCCCAATGCAGGGATTGCTTTTGATCCTCAATTTGGTGAGTTACTCCCACACCACCAGTTAGTTGGTGGTTTTAGTGTTCCCATTGGATATGCTGCTATGTATGAGAAACTGTGGAAAATGTATGGAAACATCGTGGTTACTCAGGACCCAGAACGGAGCTATTTCTTGACAAAGCAAGTGGAAGTCATCTTGCGTGTTATACGTGATATCTGTATCACTCCCAGAAATGTTGTTACCCGAGACGTACTCTTTGATTGGGAGTACAACTCGAAGAATGCTGAAGAATTTGGCTTCAATCTGAAGTGGCTTCGTCAAAGGATTGAAGCTATCAGGAAAACAATAGAGGGTAGTGCTCATTTCCCACAGATTTGGTATTTCTGCTAAACCAAGGTTGTAACCGTTGTCACATTCACTGAGAGCCCACAAGACTAATTTATGGTTGTTTTTTAACCAAACATCCAACCGTAACCAATTTGCGGTTGGCTTCTATATACCAAAATCCCAACCGTAACTGGTTTGGGTTTTCCCTGATATTAAGCGGTTACGGTTAGGAGTTCATCGTGGAAAAAAAAAACTCAACCGTAAATCGCTCTTGAAACCTAAAAAAATCATTTTTTTTTATACTTTCACCGCTTTTTTAGCAATACAAGTGACACTGGAGCTGCGTTGGAGGTACGTATGGCTATTTTCAGTCTTTAATTCAAAATCCAGGGTTTTGAAAAAAATCACTTTTTCCCCTTCTTCTCTTCCCTCCAAAAACCAATTTTCTACCTCTAAATCAAAATCAAAATCAAAATCATTAACTTAATCTAATAACTAATACTAATAATTAATCTAATTAAATAAGAGTTGTTTGGTCATTACAAAATTATTTGGGATAAGGGGTTTTTGAAATTACTTATGGATAACCCTTTTTTGTCCTATTAGGTGACGCCCCTTTAATGGAATGTGAGGCCCCAATAATAGCCTTCTTTCTCTTACATTAATACATGCCCGCTGTTAGCTAATTCTAATTTGGTTTTGTGTTTCACTTGTTTGAGGTAACAGAAATATGGGTTCTACTAGGAGGTCTTCTTTGTATTGTGGTACTGATAGTTGTCGCTGCATGCATGCTATGGAAAAGACTAACCAAACCAAACATGTTACCAGGGAAAGCTGGTACGTAACGATCAACAATCAAAATTTGCATCTGCAAGTTCTAGTTTTAAAGGTTCTACATTAATATTTTCTGTTTAGTAACAGTGACACCAGCAAAGGAGTTACCTGAGATACCTGGTGGTTGCCAGAGAATTCCAGTCAAGGAGATTATGTCAGCTACAAACAATCTAAATGAGTTGAACTTCATTGGTCAAGGCACAGCAGGTGAGTACTTAAATTTATATGTAATTTCCTGCTTATATCAAAAGCCAAACACTTAAGTTCGAGGTTTGATCTCACTCGCCACACACATTTCTGGTGTAGGGAAGGTCTATAAAGGTGTACTGTCAAATGGTCGGCAAATTGCAGTTAAGCACATCGTCAATGAGGCAAATGTGGAGACCTTTGTCAGAGAAGTTACAAGCTTGTCGCATGTTAAACATCCAAACCTTGTCTCGTTGTTGGGCTATTGCGAGGAAGAGGATGAATGTTTTCTCGTCTACGAGCTATGCCCAAATGGGAACTTGTCAGAGTGGCTATTTGGTAGTATTTTTTGTGATCTATAAAAAAAAAATCCATTTCTGTTTCAATATTCAGTGAGAGCTTCTTGTTTTGAATTCGAATTAGCAAATGTCATGTAAAGATAAAGTAATTCGTGGATTCAGAGACTTGAGATTGCAATCGACGGTGCACGAGGTCTTTGGTTTCTCCATACGTATCTAGAGGGTAGCATTATTCATCGTGATATCAAGGTTGGATTTCTATGACACATTTTCTTTTTTGTTTGCCATTTGAGATCCCAGTAACCAAATTTTCTTTGCAGCCAACCAACATCCTCTTGGGGACGAAATTCGAAGCCAGACTTTTAGATTTCGGTTTGTCAAAGGTGATTGATGCGGGTCAGTCTTATGTACCTGGCGAGATTGGGGTATACCCAAATTTAAATGGACATGTGCCCTTACTAAGGGGAGGCCAAAATGTGGTAAAGTTACGTTAATACCCCTACAATAATTAACCTAAAACTAAACCCTATATTAATTAACCTAACACTAAACCCTAAACTTAAAAACTAAAAACTGATTAATCTTCCCTATTCTTTCTACTCTAATCCCTCTCCTCTTTCATTCTAAAAACCCAAAATCAACCAAAATTTTCAATTTTGATTTTCCTAAAAAAAGGTTCATTCTAAACAATCCAGCAGCAAGAGAGATTCAACAGGAAGTATCAAAACATCCAAATCAGAGAAAAAAGGTAAGGGAAAAGATGGAACTAGTAAACCCGAAAGTTCAATCCCTGAGAATGTTGAAAACAACCCTCCATCGGTGAAAAGAAGACTGTAAGTTGATTTCTAAACTCAACCCAATATTGTTTAGTGTTTTTTGATTGTTAGATTAGGTTAGAAACTGAAAATTTAGATTTTCCGCGTTTCGGCCTGCATGGACGATAGTTTCACAACATGCCGGCGGTTGTTGTTTCCTAAGCGCCGGCGTTGTATGAGGATGAATAACATGCCGAACTTTCATATCATCCATGGATGTTGTTAGACAATAACCAGGGCCGGCATGGTATACTAACAGACACATGCCGGCTAACTTATCGCCGGCATGGAGTTGTCCTTGGACCATGCCGACTGTAGGCATCAGAAACTTGATATTTTTGAAGTTAAAGCCGATCATTATTTAATACAATCATGTCGGCTGTGTTTTGGTCGGCTAAGTGAATGGTTATTACCATGCCGGCTAGATATTGGTCGGCAGTGTGTATATTCTATACCTTTCCGGCTTATAGATGACCAGAACCAAATTTCAATGTGTAACAATTTTGATCTCTTATTTGCGTTCAACAGTGTTGTTTTTTTTTATATCTCTTATTTGTGTATTGTTTAGGTTCCCAGAGGAAAAAAAAAAGATCTACCTTGCCTTGTTAACAATGCCGAAGAGTTATTCCAATTTATTGACGCAATTTATCCCAATGTAGAAGATCCTAAAGATGAAACTGAAAAGAATTGCCCTGTAAGAAAACTATGTTTGATGGGTAAAGAAGATCCTGAAGAATTTCTAAGGTTTATGAATAGTCCTAGCAATCCCCTCAACTATGTTGAATGCACATCATCAGAATATGAAGAAGAGGAGGTTGATTCAAGGACCTTTTTCAGGGCATCTGACTTTTCTGGAATGAACCCTTATTACAATGAGGATGGTGACTACATAGGTCCAGTGAAGGGGAAGGGAAAAGCAAAAGTCATCTTTGGTGAAAATGCTAGTGATGGGGAGGAAGATAATAACAATGAGAAGGATCCTTGAAATTCTTAATCTTTATTATGTTTTACTTGCTTTAGAAACTTAGATTCTGGTTTGAACTATTACATTATGTTTTGAACTCTTAGAGTGTGGTTTTAGACTTGTTAAACTTATTTTAATTTTCAGTTTTAGTTGCTTTAGAAATTATTCTTTTTTGTGCAGTTTTGGACAATATTGGAGTTGCACTATCTTATTTAGTAATAGACATAGTACTGGAGGCCGGCATGGTATTAAATCTATACCTTTCCGGCGTAGATGTTAGTTGCACCTTTTAGGTACAAAGTACAACCCATTGAATGCTCAACGGCTAGAAATTTCAAAATCAAGATATTAGGTATGTTGTTATTATAAAAGCATTCCAAACTTCATCTTCAACCTTGCATAAAGAATGTAAGTTTCAAAACCAAATATTTGTAGTCTTTATACACTTAGTGGTCATTTTGCAAACGATTGTCCCTTTGAAGGAAGCAAATGCACTATTGAAGGTTGTAAGGGATTCTTATTTCTCATGAAAGCTGCAGTAGGAGGTGTATATCAGACGTATGCTTCAAAATGCACTTGTTGTGGGTTTTTCTATTGGATAGATGAGCGCCTAGCTCCGTATGAAGATGAAGTTGCTAAAATCAACCTTCTACCATGCACAGATCCATATTGCGACGGTAAGATGAAGCTAATTACCT
This sequence comes from Papaver bracteatum, assembly GCA_023529315.1. NCBI lineage: Eukaryota > Viridiplantae > Streptophyta > Magnoliopsida > Ranunculales > Papaveraceae > Papaver > Papaver bracteatum. The sequence goes on along the minus strand of JAJJWX010000797.1, from coordinate 9,831 downwards.
CTCCTAGGAAATTGTGTAAAGGAAAAAGATACTATATATGTCCCAAATGTGTTAGGGTTAAGTTTTTAACGTTTGTATGCTTTAATTAAGGTTTGTATCCGATGTATAGTCGGTGATGTTCTAAATATAGGCTTGCCGGCGGCCATTTAGTCGGCATTATCCGAAATTACAACCCTGCCGAAGGTTTTTCTGTCGGCATGGATATTATAATACACATTGCCGGCTTGATAACATTCATGAACAATTTTTAAGGGAGTTATTAGCCGGCATGATTCTCCTCAAAAACAATGCCGGCGCAATAGAAGCCGGCAACTTGGCAAAACTAGAACATGCTGGCCTGATAGAAAAAAGATCTTGGAATAATTTTTTAAGGGAGTTATCCGCCGGCATGGTGAATTTCATAAACATTGTCGGCATAGTTAACGCCGGAATTTTGGTAAAAGCAATACCTTTCCGGCCATATGAGGCAGCTTTTTCCTTTACTATCATGCATTGTGGCCGGCAGTGTGATGAGATAATACCGTGCCGACCCTGGTAAAGCCGGCAAGGTTGTGTAATAACTATGATGCCGGAAAATTGAAAATACATCCAAAAAAACACATCTATTTCATTCATTTGTAGCACTCCAAAGTACATTACACAAAACACGCATGCGATTACAAAAGTACTCCAAAAAGTACGAATGTTTTGTCTAGTACTCCATTGTACACTACACAAAAAGCTTCCTTATTTCCTAATCATAATCACTCCTCACTCAAATCTATTGGAAGGATTTCATTCAAATCTATTAAACCTCCTTTAGTCAAATCTATTGGACATTCCCTAGACTCATCTATAACATTCCAAAGGGCCATGTTGTCCTCATAAATTTTCATCCATTCCTTGCTCTTGTTGTCTGTGAACTTTTACCACAAATTAAACCTACATAGAGGAGGTAATAGACATTCTTTATTGAGTTGTAAACCAATAAAATGATTTTTATCCACCAAAGCAATGACAATTCTTCTATGCTTGAGTTGGTTCACACAAACCGCATGTTTCGGTGCAAATGCTATAGATAGTCCCTCACTAAAGAAATGTACCACGCAATTCCACGTATCCGCCAATAGATGGCCACACTCCGGCATTCTCAACCAATGATCCCATTTGATAGGTGTATTTCCCTCCGGGCCTTTAATACTAGTTATCAAACCTTTGAAAGTTGCTTCTTTATCCTCCATGGAACCTTCTAGCACCATTGAGATATGGAACTCTTTGTCGTTTTCTAGTCGAGCAGCCATCTTCTTTCTAATGTATTGGCATTGGGTGAGATTCTCTTCAACCGCTCCACTTAGGTGTCCCAATTGTTGCGAGATAACGTGAAACCAACAATTTCCATCTTTCGGAACATCGTCGGTACCAATCACGAAATCTTGAATAATTGGAGGGAGTTGCTTGCGATACTTTTGCAACACCGGTTTCCTTGGCCGCATAAATTGTAGACAATGAAGAGAGGTTATGTGGGTCGTCCCTCTTGAACCTACGAAGGAACTTGCTTGGTTTAATTCCCTAACTTGCTCTTACTTTTTCGAACTCGTGCGGTTTCAACTTGGCAACTTGACAGTGCCCAACAAGACTTTGCGGATCTTTATGGTTATGCCAACCAACATCAACTCTACTCATTTTCCACATGCTATCGATTTTTGCTTTCCTCCCAAAAATAATCTTGAATGGGCATTCACACTTCTTAGACTTCGTCTTGTACACCCTAGTCGTCTTCTTATCATACACATAACCCTTTCTCTTGTGACTTTCGTCCGGCGATCCATAACACTCGCATACCATTTCAAACCGTGTAGATTTTTGTTGGGTGTTTTTTACTAGAACGCACATCTTCTCTTTTGCTTTCTCAACAATCCAATTTACCGCGTCCTTTTTGTCCTTCCATTCCAAATCATTAGCATAATGTTCGGAAGTATCGGGACCCCTAATTTTCTGAGCTTGAGGCTGATCCGCCATAGGTACCAATGCCACAATCTACAAAACATCAAAAATGTAGTTAATATGTATTACCACAGTCGGCATGATCGACATATAAAACACTGCGGGCAAAAAAAGGTCGGCACGTAAGGGAATATAAACAATGCCGACATAGAAACAGCCGGCACTTTCTTAAAACTTGAAAATGACGGCGTAAGAATTTTCAAGTAATGGCTCCTGTGTTTCAAAAAAATGGAAGTCAGCAAGGTTAAAATTTTATACACTGCCGGCGTGGTACTGGTCATGAAAAGTCGGCATTTTCGGCAAAGTAAAACCACGCCGGCCTTTATGGCCGGCATGATCTACAAGCGTCGACCTTGCCGACCCTGAACAACTGAAGTGGAAAAAAAAATCGATCATTTGCATGGAAAAATCACAATCTTCACTACTTAGGTTGTCTACCTGATTACTTGCAGCTCCATTATCTTATTCTTGGTCATTGGACTCTACGTTTGGCTCGAGACATTCATCACTTCCATACCCATCTTGAGTTTGAGGAAAATAAAAGTGAGGATCATGCAAATAATCTATTCGATCATGGTCTGGTAGATCATCATACAAGTACTCATCTGTAGGAGGAAAGTTATAAGGCTCCCCCACTTCAAAATCAAGATTTGAATCACTCATTTCACTCATATCACAAATTTCACAAAAACCCTAACTTCCCCCCCCCCCCAAAAAAAAAAAACCTCCTCTACTACTTCATACTAATTCTCTCTCTAAATGATTTCTAAAACCCAACATATAACTAAATCAACTAACTAATCTAATTAATTTAACTAATCTAATAATTTTAGTTAAATTAGAGTTAATAATTATGGGGGAATTTTAGCCATTTATAAAAATCTAAGTTAAGGGGTGGATTAGCTTTACTTCAAAATGACCCTATTTTGTTTTATTGGGTATACCCCAATTAATCTGGGTATACCCCAATCTCTCCAGGCTTATGTAAGCTCAGAAGTGAGAGGAACCTTTGGCTACGTCGATCCTGAATATCAACGGAATCACCGTGTCAACGCAGTTGGTGATGTATACAGTTTCAGAATCGTTTTTTTTTTTTTTTGATCATCAAACCACAAGTATTTCATTCCATAAGAAACGTTTACATGATGATTTTAAAGAGAAACAAATACATCATAACATGAAAAAAATACAAAGACAAATACAAAACGTAAATAAATCGCGAAGAGAAAGAGCGATCTACCACGATAGCACCCAAATCTTGTACTATGAGATTGGAGAAGGAATGGTATACGAAATCATAATTCGACCATTTTGATAGATTTTTTCTTCTTAGAAAAGAGATGCTCCTATGACAGAGGAGTGATATGCCCAAAAATTCTTCATGTGCAACTAACCCGAACTCAAGATCTATTTTTTTGATGAAGAAGAAATTGATCTTCGCCCTTGCTGAATCGCCGATGTACTTTTATCAAAAAAACCAAACACGAACAAATCGTTAGAAAGAAACACTATAAAAGTGTAGATAAAATCTCCCAAACGGCGAAGATAAAAATCGCTCTAATAGCGAAGAAATTATTGAAAACAACAAAAATAACTAAAAACAAGAAAGATTTGCTCAGATCTAGCCCCTAAAGGACTAAATCTGAGCAAAGGAAGAAGAAGAAGTTGATGGGTTTTTTTCTAGTTTTTGAGAGGTGAGAGAAGAAGAAAATGAAAATATTTCAAGAGGATTACAGTTTCGGAATCGTAATACTACAATTACTCTCTGGGAAGAGGGTGATTAATCTAAACTTGAAAAGACCGATCTCCCTGGATAAAATGGTAAGAGATAAGCTACTATCCGTTATGCTTCTTGTCACGATTTTTTTATACCTTACTAATTCATGATAACACGTTTCAACTTCGCTCAGGCAAAGTTTATCACGAAAGGTGGAAATATAGCAGAATTTGCTGATCCTAAAATGAACGGAGAGTACTCAAATGAAGCTTTCAACCTCATTCTCAAGTTAGCTCTTTCATGCACTGCACATAAGCAACAAAGACCATCTATGGAACAAGTTCCTATAAGACTAGAAAACGGTCTCGATATATCAATAAGCTCGAAAACTCTTACACCTTGCTCTAAACTACCACCAATAGCTTATTCTGCACCACCCCGGGTTCGGTTTACAATTCGCTGAGTGAGTACATTTTTCTATATAATGGATAGACTAGATGAGTGAAAAGGGAATATACAAGTTTAAGATAAATATCTGGAGTAGGTGTGATTTGCTAAATTATTAATGCTTGTGTTATTTACTGTTGGACGGTGCCTACAATTCTAGATGATTCTAGAATAAGGGGTTGTTGAGAGTCCAATTTTGTTTGGAACTCTAATAACTATGTTTGGATGGTGTCTAGTAGGTAGGTGGGAATAAAACCATGTGAAAAATATTGGTTGGTGGAAGAGTTCCATAGCTTTCCCTTTCACACTTGTAAATTCATGCATTCAAACAAGGTAGGTCTTTGAGTCCTAGTTTGAAAACTAAGGAAGTCCAATTGTAGGATAGTTCTAGATTATAGGCTAAGGAAGTAGAATTCAATTTGGAGTTGGCACTTGGAGGCTTAGCTAACTAGTATAAATAGGCCATTAGAGAAAGCAAATGAACATCACCAAAAATTCTTCTTTCTCTCTTAAGGTTTATATGTATTCTTCCTTGTGATAATATATGAATCTCTTGTTCTTCCCGTGGATGTAGGCAACTTGCCGAACCACGTAAATTCTCATCTCTTTTCTTCTTTAGTTTGTGTTCTTGGCAATATTATGGAGTACCATTTGTAGCTGTGAAAATCGCTTCTGCAAGGTTTTAGCGTAACAATTGGTATCAGAGCAAGGTTACGCTCTTGGATATGGGTACTCAGATTGCAGTTGAAGTGAAGGTATTTTTCCTGAAGATTGCTTGAGGTAATACTAATATCAAAGGTTCTGTTTTTATCTATATTTGGTTGTTTGAGAACAATGGTTGACGGGGATAAACCAGTTGATCTGAACGATCATGAAGGAGAACATTCGGAGTCCACAAATAAAGATAAAGAAACAAAAGAAGAAATACTTCATTCTCATAGATCACAACTGAAGGTTGAAAAGTTCACCGGAACCAATAACTTTGGTTTATGGAGAACGGATGTAATGGATGCTCTTGTTCATCTTGACCTATAAGAAGCTCTAGAAGGTCGGCCAGCGAAGATGTCTGACAAGCAGTGGAACAAGATGAATAAATTATGTCTTGGTTCGATTCGAGGATGTTTAGCAACAGCAGTAAGAGTTAATTATCAGCACGAGACTTCAGCAAAGGATCTCTGGGAAAAGCTAGAGAAGGAATACCTTGTGAAGAACGTGGCAAATAGGATACATCTTAAAAGGAATTTGTATCGCTATTACATGAAGAGAGGTGCAACCCTATCTGAGCACCTAGATTCATATAATAAACTTCTTGCTGAGATGGTTAACTATGATGAGAAGATCAACGACGAGGAACAATCTTTGTGTCTGATAAACTCTCTTCCTGAAAGGTATGAACCCGTGATTAAATATTTAATGCACGGAAAAGATAAGATGACATATGCCAAGGTCACTACAACATTGCGTAGTGAGGAATTCAGGAAGATGGACCGTGAAGACCTGTCAAGTGAAGCTAACAGTGACTTGCTTCTTGCAAGAGGTCGTTCAACAGACAGAAGAAAGAAGACTGGTGATCGTGGCAAAGTTAAAGGGCGTTCAAAGTCAAGAGCGCGTCTGCAGAAGGATGAATGTGCATGGTGTCATGACTTTGGCCATTGGGCTAAGGATTGTACCAAACATAAGGATCGAGAAAGGGACAACACCGAGGTGAACATTGTTAAGGCAAGTGAAGATTCAGATGAAGCTTCAGATTTCTCGCTGACTGTAATACCGTCAACTTTTATCGTAAATGACGGTACGTGGGTATTAGATTCTGGTGCTACTTATCATATTTGTCCTCATCGGGACTGGTTCTCAGACTTTGAAGAGTTTGATGAAGAAGTGTGTATGGGGAATAATCACACCTGCAGGGTTATTGGGATTGGTAGTATTCGATTCAAGATGCATGATGGTATGGTTCGGGAGCTGAAGGAAGTAAGGTTCCTTCCTGCTGTGAAGAAGAATCTGATTTCGCTCGGAACTTTGGAAGCTAAGGGCTACAAGTTAGTCGCTGAAAATGGCATTCTAAAGGTGATCGTTGGATCGTTCGTAATCATGAAGGGCACAAGGCATCATAACTTGTACTACTTAACTAGTAGTACAATAATGGGAGATGTGTCTATTTCAGAACACATCGAGACTGCAGCTATGGAGACCACGAAGTTATGGCATATGCGGTTTGCACATCCTGGTGATAAGTCGTTTGGTTGAAAGGTGCTATTGCCTGCAAATTAGAGTTTTGTGAACATTGTGTGAAAGGCAAGAAGACAAGAACAAGCTTTGGCACAGCAATCCACAACACTAGTGGAGTTCTTGATTATGTTCACTCAGATGTTTGGGGTCCCTCCAAGAATGCATCATTGGGAGGGAAACATTGGTTCGTGTCTTTTATTGATGACTTTTCTAGGCGCGTATGGGGTGTACACCATGAGGCATAAGGATGAAGTCCTAGAAGTCTTTGTGAGGTGGAAAAAGGAAACTGAGACTCAAACTGGCAGAAAGATCAAGGTAATACGTTCGGACAATGGTGGAGAGTACAAAAGTGATCCATTCTTGCAAGTATGTCAGGATAAGGGAATACAGAGTCACTTCACAGTTAAGAAGACACCGCGACAAAATGGGGTAGCTGAACGCATGAATCGTACTTTGCTGGAGAAGGTACGATGTATGTTATCTAATGTTGGATTAGGTAAAGCGTTTTGGGATGAGGCAGTTACATATGCGTGCTTCCTCATTAATAGGTTTCCATCATCTTCGTTAGAAAGTAAAACTCCGATGGACAAGTGGTATGGTAAACCATCTTATGATTATGACTCAATTCATATCTTTGGTTGCCCTGCTTGGTATCATGTTAGTGAAAACAAACTTGATAGCCGTGTTGTTAAAGGGATCTTTATGGGTGTGAAGAAAGGAGTTAAAGGGTTCAAAATTTGGAATCCAGTTGAGAAGAAGATAGTCATGAGTAGAGACGTTACATTTGATGAAACGTCTATGGTGAAGTCTTGGGGTTCTCGGCAGGTGGAGAACAGAAGCACCAGTACCAGCGAACCTTTGAAGTAGATGGAGATTGATGCAACTCCACTAATTCCAGCTAAGTCTGTATCTATTACGAATACTTCCTAAGGTGTGGCGTCTACAAGGGAGGAAAATATTGAAGTTCCAAATGATAGTGACGATCTGGATGAAGAGGAACATGAAGGAGTGGAAGATACAGAAGCTACGGTCACTGAGACCATAGCAACCAACAAACCAAGAAGATCAACCAGGAAGCCTGGTTGGATGAATGATTACATTGCTTATGCATTACCAGTTATAGAAGATGGTACTCCTACTTCCTATTTAGAAGTTGTACGTAGTGCAGAGTGTAAAGAATGGGAAGATGATATGCAGGATGAGATGGAGTCTCTTTACAAGAATGGCACATGGGTTCTTACGAAGCTTCCGAACGGTAAGAAGGCTATTGGGTGCAAATGGGTATATGCTAAGAAAGAAGGATCTCAGGTGAATCAAGTACGCTACAAGGCAAGGTTAGTTGCGAAAGGTTATGCCCAAAGAGAAGGGATTGATTACAATGAGGTGTTCTCTCCAGTTGTGAAACACTCATCAATCCGAATTTTGTTGTCCTTGGTAGCACAGTATGATTTAGACCTAGTTCAGCTAGATGTCAAGACGGCGTTCTTACATGGCGATCTAGAAGAGGAGATCTATATGACTCGGCCGAGTGGGTTCAAAGTTGCTGGAAAAGCAGATTGTGTATGCAACCTGAAAAAATCATTGTATGGGCTGAAGCAGTCTCCAAGATAGTGGTACAAGCGATTTGATCAGTTTATGATTTGCCATACATACACAAGAAGTCACTATGACCATTGTGTATACTTCAAGAAGCTACGTGATGGGACTTTCATATATTTTCTCTTGTATGTCGATGATATGCTGATAGCATCGAATAACGAGAAAGAGATCGATAATTTAAAGCAGAAATTGTCAACTGAGTTCGAGATGAAAGATCTAGAAGAAGCTAAGAAGATTCTTGGCATGGAGATTCAACGTGACAGCGAGAAGGGTAAAGTTTGTTTGTCTCAAGGCATACTTGAAGAAAGTGTTACGTAAATTTGGTATCTCACGAAGGAACTAAATTTGTAAGTACTCCCCTTGGTCCTCATTTTAAGTTGAGTTCTGGTATGTCTCCTACTACTGAAGAAGAGCGTGAGTATATGGCCCAAGTCCCATATGCTAGTGTTGTTGGTAGCTTGATGTATGCAATGGTATGTACAAGGTCGGATATTTCACATGCAGTAAGTATGATCAGCCATTATATGCATAATCCTGGTAAAGGACATTAGCAAGTTGTGAAATGGATTTTGAGGTATCTTTATGGTACTGTTGATGTTGGCTTGGAGTTTGTGAAGGAAGATGGGAACAATCAGTTGTGTGTTGGTTATGTGGATTCTGACTATACTGGTGATTTGGACAAAAGGCGTTCAACTACAGGGTATGTATTTACCTTGGCTGGAGCACTTGTTAGTTGGAGATCGATTTTGCAGCCTACTGTGGCTCTCTCAACTACTGAAGCGGAGTATATGGCAGTGACAGAGGCATTTAAGGAGGTTATATGGTTACAAGGTTTGCTAGATGACTTGGGTGTTGTGCAGGAACATCTGCATGTGCATTGTGATAGTCTTAGTTCAATTTACTTGGCTAAGAATCAAGTTCATCATGCCAGAACCAAACATATAGATGTTTGATTTCACTTTGTTAGAGAAATTATAGAAGAAGAAGACATTCTACTTGTGAAGATCGATACCAAAGACAATCCAGCTGATATGTTAACTAAAGTAGTATCCGGGGTCAAGTTTCGTCATTGCTCGAAATTGATCCACATTCTTCCGGTTTGGTGATACCCTTTGGGGTAGAGGTTCTTAGGAACCTGATGGAGGCCTTATTGCAAGGCCATTGTGTGAACTACGGTCGGTTTGATTCCTTGCAGAGGATACGTAGGAAGCCTATGGCGCAATCGACGCTGGGAGACGAAGGAGATTTCTTGTATTGATCGTCTCATGCATGAATGCATGATCCGAGGTGGAGAATTGTTGGACGGTGCCTACAATTCTAGATGATTCTAGAATAAGGGGTTGTTGAGAGTCCAATTTTGTTTGGAACTCTAATAACCATGTTTGGATGGTGGCTAGTAGGTAGGTGGGAATAAAACCATGTGAAAAATATTGGTTGGTGGAAGAGTTCCATAGCTTTCCCTTTCAAACTTGTAAATTCATGCATTCAAACAAGGTAGGTCTTTGAGTCCTAGTTTGAAAACTAAGGAAGTCCAATTGTAGGCTAGTTCTAGATTGTAGGCTAAGGAAGTAGAACTCAATTTGGAGTTGGTACTTGGAGGCTTAGCTAACTAGTATAAATAGGCCATTAGAGAAAGCAAATGAACATCACCAAAAATTCTTCTTTATCTTTTAAGGTTTATATGTATTCTCCCTTGTGATAATATATGAATCTCTTGTTCTTCCCGTGGATGTAGGCAACTTGCCGAACCACATAAATTCTCATCTCTTTTCTTCTTTAGTTTGTGTTCTTGACAATATTATGGAGTATCATTTGTAGCTGTGAAAATCGCTTCCGCAAGGTTTTAGCACAACATT